>JALXFT010003919.1:0-204292 GCA_023376895.1 Aspiorhynchus laticeps
TTCTAGGTAAGTGGAATATCACTGCCATCACTGAAAGGAAAATCAACCAGTCTGCCAGCAAACTTGTAATGTCTGGAAATCTCAGATTTCCGCCAACTTTTTTTTCGCTCTGTCTGTTTTTCTCTCCTTTTTCCTTTTTGTGTTATTGTCAGTTCTTCAGTTTTTAGTCAATCCCTCACCTTAAAAGTTTAATATTTATTGTCATTGTAATCATCTTTCCCTGGTACCCTGGTAGTTAATAGTCTTTATGGACTTAACGGCATGGCTGAAGGAAGGGATGCCATGGCTAAATCAAGTTATAGGCTACATTTATAGTGACATTCAGTTTATTTGATCAGCATATCAAGCAGTTGAGTTGTATCACTAGCTCTTGTTTGTGGTCTAGGGCTTTCTGATTGAGTTGCTTTTTTCACTCGCTCTCTCCTACATATCCTCCAGCTGCCTTATTTTTTGCGTCCCATATTGCTGTTATGACTTTTGGCTCATGCCCAAGGACATATCCCCCACAGGCTCACCGAGTTCACAAGAGTCTCTCCATGGTACTCTAGTATGAAATGTCTCAATCATATTTATCTGCTTCATTTATCTTCTTTATATTACTCCTGGATACTTGATACTTCCATATAGAGCTGTTCAGTTGGTGGCCTTGAAGGAAGAGAATTAGCATAGTTTTTTCCTGGTATTTCTAATGGGTTTTTGGAATGTTTTAGTTTGTTTCATTGTGAAATGCGCTATGTAATTGTACAATATTCATTATTATGTGAGTTTACATACTTGATTCAGATTGTAGAACTATTGTAGTCCTTATGTAGCAATTTGCTAGCAGAAACATTTTCAAAGAGCAGTTTAAAAAATCACGTTTGAGGACTGTGTGTAAATTATGTTTAAGCATAATGTGAAAGTCTCCAAGTAATGTTACGGCAGACCTTATTTTAGTAGTAAATAGCCTTTATGTGTGATCACATCAGCAAACCTACAAAGGTTTCGCAACCGATTCACCCTGTTGAACAGAAAGCTGCTTTTGTTTGAATGACTTATATTTGTGCTTCATACATTGCTACACTATTGACATCTGAGCATTTACATACATTTCAATTTAGTCATTTAGCAGATGCTTTTATCCAAAGTGACTTACAATCTGGGCAATGGACCAGACCATTGTATCCATGAAATTGGCAATATACTGGTCGACATGATTAACCGGTAGAAATTTGTCAACTGGTAGAGATGTTGGACTATAGTCTCTATCGTGGTTACACGCTCACGTGATTTTGCTGTGCTATGTGGTCATGAAAACCTATCATTTGCGCGCATTTTTAAGCATTGCGGTTTAAAAACAAATGATTCTAAGCCATTGAAATGCAATCAGCAGTGAAAGAGAACTCATTTTGCTATATGCGCGCTTTCTGAGAGCTGTCAGGTGCGTGCACGTGAATACGGTGCTCATAGAGTGTGGGAGTATTGAACAGAGTCATTTTTGACACTTTATAGGCCTTGAACGGTTAAATACACACACTTGTATGTGTCAAAATGCCCGTCTTTGCAAGTATCCTCATAAACACAGTAATTTAGGTCTTAAGTGAAAGCAAACAGCTGAGGAAGAAAACACATGTATAACAGTATATTGGATCCGGGCAGCTCTTAAAGTGACAGCAGTCTAATATTCCTGCTGTCTGTCATTCATGTTATTCAAACAACAAAACAGAGAAAATCTCTCATTGTTCTTAACTAAATCACTTTTGTAACTTTTAATAAGAAGAAATATATATTTAATTTACACAGTGAAGAATATGCAGTGTTTTTATACATTTGATTACTTTATACAATTTATGTATTTCTTATTTATAACTCGATATATCTTGTTATCATGAAATAAAATGACTCATATCGCCCACCCTTAATGTGACTAAGCCTTTCCAGTTTGGCTTACAACTTGACCTTACATTTAATTCCCTCCCACATTTGGTTGATCTTTAACCTCTGTTTGCATGTTGTTTCAGGTGAGAAGCCTGCACAGGAGGAGAAAACTGGCATCTTGTGTCAGCATCCCAACTGTCCCGAACGGCGGCTTGCTTCCAAGGTGAGCCATCAGAATGTGTCACAGGGAAGCCCTGTAGGGGCGAAGCGAGCTGGTAAATGTTCACCTCTTAGTGTTTTTGTGGACTCTTATGGGCAAAAATCCTAGGCATGCCAATTGCATTTATTACATGGAATATTCCAGCACAATATTAATTTGTCAGCATGTATGCTAAGGGAACTGACAGGAAAAACAAAAGTTTTGTTTGTCTTTGTGCTGTTGAAAGTTCAGTTGCGAGAGGACGGATATGATGTTATAGGTGACATTTCACCAGCCTTCTCCTGGGAGTCTGGGGATGCAGGCATGGAAAAGAGAGATTACTGTAGGGTATATGAGGCTGTTCGCATATAAACACGCTTACACAAAACACAATATGTCTCTCCCTTCCTGTTGTTCTCTCTCCCTTTATGCACACTGTCTCTCTTCTTATGTCTCTCTGTTTGTCTGTTTTTGATCACACTTTATTGTCTTGGGACCATTGCCAAACTGGTTTGACTAAAACGTCAGTGTATTCCTTCCTGTGCCCCTCTTTCTTTTAAACATCAGTCACTCCCATTGTTTTGTCACTGGCAAACCTGGTGCCTATTCATTACCAACACTTTTCACTTTTGTATTTTAACAGGTGCTCCTTTACCTTTAAAATCGTTGATTACAATGCAGCCACAACATGAATACTGATGTATTGGGTATAGTAACCTTAAATTGGACAAAAACATGTGCCAGTATTCCCCTCGTTTGTATATATATATATGTATATAGAGAGAGAGAGAGAGAGAGAGAGAGAAATCAGATAATTCAATTGATAAGCACTGAAAAAAAAAAAAAGAAATTAAGGATGATTATTTGAATTTATTTACTCAGCTTTAATATATTACTTATTTATTTTTATTGAATATATAAGCAATCACCTTTTTCAGTTAAAAAAATCTAAACATCTAAACCCTAAACATCACAGAAACAACTGAAGTGCAAGTCAGATTTAGTTACAGCTCATATCTGAATGGACGATTATTGGCCAAAATAATGCAGATTATCAAACCTGGTTTCCGAGACTAGCAATCTTTTGTTTAGTAAGACCAACAAGGCAGCCTATCTTGTTGAGCAGGTACAGATGAGAGAGTACTGACAGTTTCTGTATGCAAAAATAATTGCCCGCTTCAAACTTTGGATACAGATAAACCCTGTATAAAGGACACCGATAAAGTTTGTTTACACGGAACATGTCTGCTTCATTATAGGACATCACAGTGATGTTTGCTTGTTTTTTTTGGTGTCCTACATTTCCTGTCAGCTCAACTCTGCCAGTGTCCTCTGAACTTTAGCAAGCTTTTGAAAAGAGTCTCTGGGTAAACACTTCTGTTTCTAGTCCTCTCTGATCGAAGCCAGACTTAACTTAATGTACCCAATGTTTTTATCTGAACCAGGAACACACTTGTGTCATTACCCTTAAAATATGGAAAGATGAGAGGGACTCTTGGTTATTTGAAAAGGTTTCTGCTTTCTGTTTCTGAAAAAGAACAAAGTAGAGTTTAAGTGTGCGTGTATAAGTCTGTTTATGTTTTGTGGTCTTTGTGGCTTGTCTCTAGTGCACTACAAGTTTCATGTAGGTTTGTTCTTCCTGTCTCCTGCAAGGGGTCAAGAGGTGAAAATACACAAAGATGATGACGATAGTTTGCTGTTGACGTTTAACTGCTCATCCTGCTAGCTGACATTTAAAGGTGAAGTGTGTTTTTTTAATGTTAAAATACTCTTATCTCTTTTTTCCCCGCAATTCTGAATATATACTGTATCTCACAATTTAGACTTTTTTCTCATAACTCTGAATTTATATCTGAATTTATTGTGATATAAACTTGCAAATGCAAGAAAAAAGTCAGAATTGTCCCATGTAAACTCAGAATTGTGAGGAAAAATGATTTGCAAGATATAAACCAAGAATTGCGAGATGTAAACAGAATTTTTCAGAATTCTAATAAAAAAGAAAAAAAATCTGATCAGAACTAGGAGATTTAAACCCAGAATTGTAAAATGAAAACTCAGGATTGGATGAAAGAAAGTTAGAATTCTGAGATTATATCTCACAATTCTGACTTGCTTTTTTGAATTGTTTATTTCTTGCAATTCTGAGTTTATAACTCACAATTCTGATGGTTTTTGTTTCTCAGATTTGCAAGAAAAAAGTCAGAATTGTGAGACAGAGACTCAGAATTTCTAAAAAGGCTGAATTGTGAGATAAAAAGTCGCAATAACCTTTCTTTACTTTTTTAATCCATGGTGGAAACAGACCTTCATATTTAGCAGACGCGTTCATCTAAAACGACTTGTAAAAGAGAAACAAAAGCAATATTTGTAATATACAATGCCAGGTTTATTAAGTAAGCCATTAATAGATTAATTTCCCCGAAAAGTGTGATACTGTTTGTCTGACCAATGGTAGCTAGAAGCAAGAAATTACTCACTTCAGCTTTAAGTTTGTCTGTTTTCTTGTGTGTAAACAAATTGGTACATGCCTTTATTTTAGTACGTGGCAAAACTGGATCCATTATAGATTAATTACACATGAAACCAACACAGAACAGGATCTGTAATATTTTAGCACAGTGTGAGCATGTGTGTTTATGCATTGATAATTTATGTGTGTGTGTGTGTGTGTGTGTGTGTGTGTGTGTGTGTGTGTGTGCGTGTGTGCATTTGCATGCTTGTGTGCATGTGTAAATGTGTGTGTGAAAAAGTTGCGAAATAGGCCGGCCATCCTTATCCCTTACACAAACACAGACTAAACAGTGACTGCACTATAATAAACACAGACATTAGCAGCTGACTGTAATTTGTGTTGTAAAAGATGAATGTGCTGCTTACAAAGACACTAAGCTGGAGCAGAACAGAGTATTATGGGTTAGCAGATGGGATAATGGTGTCTTTCAGACACTTTCTTCTGGAAAATGCCAGAATGTCGTCTTGTCACAGGGTTGCATGTCTTGGCTTCAAAGGCTTGATTTCAGTTAGAAAAGTAGGTTAATTGCTTTTCAGTGTTCAATAATATATTTAATCTGTTGGCTTGAGGTTAACCTGGCATCTCGTCGCTATGGATTTTCCTCACAAAGTAATTTTAAAGACATCAAGAAGCTCACAACCAGGAAATGAGCTTATTAAATTGATCATTCTCCCACAAACGAAAATTGTAATGAATTTTTCATGTTGTTCTAAACCTCTATGACTTTTTTTCTAAGGAATATGGTATTTTAAAAATAAATGTAAGTTTTTTTTGTCCATACAATGAAAGTCAACAGGGTCCAAACAGCACTGAACGTTGTTCAAAATATCTTCTTTTGTGTTGCTTTCCCTTAGCAGGTTCTCAGACTCGTTTACAGCCATTAATATGATTGAAAGTATTATTTAATCTTCAGCAGCAGGTCTGTGCTTTGTCTCCTCTGTCACTGCTTTACGTCTGTCTCTGTGTTACTTAACAGCTGAGTGTGAGAAGAAACTGAACTGACACCTGTAGCACAACAGTCTCTGGAGACGCACACATTCAAAACTTTATGCGCTGCCTAAAATATTTCAAGGACAAAAGGAGTGAAAAGTGGAGAAAATTAGTGTTCATGGAATGCTTCGGATTGTGAAGCCTCAGTGCTGCTTTCTACCACCAGATGGAGAAATTTGTACCCATAAGTAAGCTAAACCTGAGATAACCCCCCCCCCCCCCAAATATAAAAATAAATAAATAAATAAAAATCCTTTTTGAGGACATTCTATTTTTGTATGTATGAAAAAAATATTTAAATAAAATACAGATTTAAAAAAAAAAACTTCAATTTAAATAGATTTAATTGAATATACATAGATTGAAAATTAAACTACAAATAATGTAATGGTTATTTAAAATTATTATTATTAGTTTTTTTGCAGGAAATCAAAGTAGATTTTATGTGTAATATCATTTGAATCTTTATTAATTTTTCTCCCATTTGATCTTTTATGTTAAAGGTGTGTAATTATTTTGATTTTAAACTTATATTATTTTATCTTTTACTTAAAAGTAATACTTTTGTAGGTTGATTTCTTGAAATATATAAACAGTGTATTTCTGAGGCATTATCAAAACGTTTTTCTGTTTGTTTAAAAATCCTGACCAACCCTGCCAGGCAACATTGGCTTTAACCAATGGTGTTAAGCCAAAGATTTGGGGCGGAGGCGGGGCTATCTGTTTCCCTGACCAATGGAAGGCATTATGAGTGTTTTGTGAAACCTTTTGGAAACAGTCATTGTTTACAATACTGTTTTATGGCAGTAATAGAGGTAGAAAGACACAAGATAGATAGACATGATTCAGCTTTAAATAACGTCTTCTCCCTAGTTGTACTACTTCTCCCAGTGGTACTGACATCAGACCAAATGTGAAAACAACCTATATTACCTCTCATATTTCATGCTGTACTGACTGTCAGCATGAATATCTCTAATTCTCTCCTTCTTGTTTGCTCTTTTTTTTTTCAAAATACAGCTCTCTGCTTTCTCATTCACTTTTTTAAAGTGAGATTCTTTTAAGTGAGAATTAAGACTCTGGATAAACAAAGAGGTCACAATGCATGACCCCTAAGGAGTAAAATTACAGTCATTTTCAGCTCTCTGCATCAGATATCGGAACCTTCATTGCCTCAGGCATATTCATGTGTAATGACGACATGCTTTGAAATAAAGCCAAACGTCAGTTGTTTTGATGAGTGCATAGGATCAACATACTATTTTTCTTTTTTTCAAAATCTGAATGTAATATACTTTATATATAAAGAATAGAGCAGAAAATATTCTAATTAATTAATTATACAACATTGATATCTTATATTAAATAAGATATTATTTAGATGCTATAAACAGTCTCTCGTATAAAATATAGTTTACTAATGTTTACTGAAGAGGTACAATATGATACCCTGATTAACCCAGGACATTTTTCAAATGTTTGAGCGCTTCCCATCATTCACTGAGGGACAAACAGTGAGATCACACTTATAGTCCTCTTGCACATCCCAGTCCTCATAAGGGAAGGCCAAGAGACATAGCCACAGGAAGTTGTTGTGGATTCAGGGTTGAGTAAAAACAGGAAATGGATTCAAAAGTGACGTTTAACTGTTGGAAATGTCCTTCGTGATGACACTTCTGTCTCCCCGTGTTTCTGAGAGATTGCTGTCTCTGGGGCATGTTTTACCTGACCTGTCGCATCCTTTGCTGTTTTGTTTAGTTTTTTTTAAGTCTTGTTTTTTTTCTGAGGTCAATAATGGCATGTTATAAAAGAGTTTTGAGTTTGGTATGTTTGCGCATTGTAGTTTTATCATTCTGAGGTTCTTGTGACTTTAATAAGGCACAGTATTTTATAATTTGGGACATTATTTGGCCTTACATCAGCCTGCTACATAAAGCACAGACAAAGAAAGAGAGGAAGGATGGAGAGAGTAATAGAAAGGGGGTTTTGATACTGTAATATTCTGGATTTGGTAAAAGTAAGCACAGCCGCAGGCTTCAAAGAGTCTGTTTTCATGTAGGAAATCCTGACATCACATGACCCAGCCCCCTGTAATGTTCTTAAAAAAATTTTTGAAAAAAAAAAAGAAGTTTTTTTTTAATCAGCATGCACAATTTTATTTATTTAGAATATTATTTATTTGTTTGTTTGAGCTAAAGAAGTTAATTTCCCATGATTTTACCATGAGACCAATGTTATGCTACCATTCAAAAGTTTGGGGTTGGTAAGATTTTTTTATTACTTTTTTTTAACTAAACTTATTATAAATCTCTTATGTTCACCAAGGCTGCAATTATATAATTGTTACGGGGCGAACAAGACGTGAGACATGCGGTTCCATTTGCATGGCTTTTATTCAGAGACGTGGTCATCAAACAGGCAAGATTCAGATAATGGTAAACAGGTAAAACACAGGCAAGACAAAGAGTAATCCTTGGACAAGCGTGGGTCTTCGATCAGCAAATGATATCCAAAGGGCTTGACAAGAGGGGTAATCCGTAAACTCAAACAATAATCCAGACAGGGGGCAAACAGAATCCAAACGGCAAGGCAAAGGGTTAATCCAAGACACACAGGCGAGAATCAGGTAACAGGCGAACACAAGACTAGACTAGACTAGAAACTATGACTGGGAAAACTAGACTGGCTCCGTAAAGTAGCTATCGCTAGGAGAGTGATAAGTGCTAAACAATACTAGAGTCTAAACAGAAACACTGAATGGCTCGGTAAAGCAGCTAACACTTGGAGAGTGAAAAACGCAGAACAATACTCGGCGTCTTAAGCAGGATCTGAGTGGGTGTTATATAGTGGGTGTAATAGCTTTCAGGTGAGCGTGTGATTGGTGACAGCTGTGTGTACTCAGTGCAATGGATGATGGGAAATGCAGTCCAGGGCAGAGCATGTGAGCGGAGTGGAGCGGGAGCGGAGCAGGGAGCGTAGCGGTCATATTTCCTTCAGAGCGGAGAGCGCCTTCTGAAGATTTCGCTCTGCTCGCTCAATATGCTCAGCACCGCTCGCTCAACCCAAAATGCCCTTTGGCATGGGCCGCGCTAGGGAGGGGCTAGCAGGTGCTCCAGCACCCCCAAGAAAAACCAAAGCACCCCCATAGCACCCCCATAAAAAATGAAATAAAATAAAAACATTTGACTCATTACACATGCATAAATACTGCAATGCAATACAACGTGATTTGCAGCTGCACGTAATGTCAGCATTTTATTTTAAAAATGGATCGGTTCCTTGTGCCAAGTAGGCCTGCCCCCGACTAAAGATTTTTCTAGTCTAGTCTAGATAGTCGCACGTTTATATTAAATTGATTTGTATAATAACCTACTAAACCATCCGTTAATATAGGCATTTAGGCATATTATTCCGCGTTCAAACGCACGCATAAAGGTCTCTGCACACAAAGCTTGCCGCAAATCACTGGCTAAAGTAATGATTATGAACGCATCGGGGAAAAAGAAGAAATTTTAATTATTTATTAATAAACTAGTGCTTTCTCAGACTCGACATCTCCACAGTGGACGTGCCTTTAATAGAGAAATGCACCTATACGGACTACATAGAGAAGATGTAAACATTTTTTTTTGGTTTTCAAGCTTTCTGCAGATTTATTTCTTATGTCTGTGAGCTGGTTCATTGTTGTGACGCGCTCCATTCACGGCATGAGACGACAGAAAGCACATCCAAAAATGACGGGAGTATAAGCTCTTTCAGCAGAAAAAAATAAATAAAAAATTATTGCATGCGCGCCCCCATGTCATAGCGCGATAATACTCCCACATTTTCATAAACATTTGAAATGCGCCTATATAGCGATTTTATTATTAAAATCATAATAAATCAAAATATATAAAATAATAACAACCTGTTTTGGTCATATTTACTATTAATTGCCCAGCTCCCCCTGTCATTGATCTAGCACCCCCTCAGCACCTGCCCTTTGGTAATTTGCTAGTTCGAGAATCTGTGGAATAAGCAATAGTTTGTCTAATGTTTCTAAAAGTAAATTCTAAAATCCTGTAAAGATTGACAGACGTTTTAATAGACCGCATTTCCCCGCAGTTTTGGTCTTTTAGAAAGTGTTTCTTTTATTAACGCCACTAAATAATTCTTTAGGTGCATTTCATCTTGTGTGTGCTTTTCATGGACCTGATAAGCAAGGTGTATTTTGTGAAATTCTATGTGCATTTATTTAATCATGTGTGCGTGTTTTGAATGTTCTGTTGCACAATAATTGAAGCTGTGTTTTCATGGAAATAAAGTAGGCCTAATGAAAATCAAATATACCCTACTTTTTCAGTTATTTAATTTTTTAGGAAGGTTTGCCAAGTGGCTTCAAAAACAAGACATACATTACATTTAAATGACTAAAATTAATTTGAAAAAGTGCAAGCTGAACTTGAAACATAACTGGTACGAATTTCATTATAAACGGGGAAAAAACACACAATTAGGCCTACCAGAGAAATGTTATGTCAGAGCGGGATTTGGTTTACCGGTGAGCATGAGCGGAATATTAGCGGAGCGTTATGCTTTGACCGTGAGCGACTGAGCGGCGCGCACGCCACAGATCGGAATATTGAGTGGAGTGTCACGTCGCTCCGCTTCGCTCACATGCTCTGGTCCAGGGTGATGTGTAACAGTCTGTGTGGCATGAAAGTCAATGTAATGGAAGAGCGATCTCTGGTGGCTAGCGGATGGAAGTCCATGAACCAGATTCATGACAATAATACTTGGTGTGATATGAAATATTATTACAATTATATTTTAAAAAGTAATTTATTCCTGTGATGGCAAAGCTGAATTTTCCTTCACACAATCCTTTAGAAATTACTCTCATATGTTGATTTGGTGTTCAAGAAGAATTTCTTAATATAATAAATGTTTTAAAAACAGTTGTGCATATTTTATACAATTTTTGCTTAAAATTCTCAAAAAAGAGAATGTAACACGGTTTCATTAGCATGCGTGCTCTTTTTAATTAGAATGCACATGCTAATTAGCTGGTAATCCTGTTTTGCAGTTTTTTGTCTTTTCCCAGTAACAGGAGCTATACTTACTGCATATGTCTGTCAGTAACATGGCCACCGAATGGACTGACTTGCCTTAAAGGGACCAGACAGAACTAGTGCTGCTGATAATCTCAAAACGGCCAGATTTAAGATTACAGTGCAGACATTTTAGCCTATCACTAATAGTACACCTACAGTACATGCATTTGCATGTTTAATCTGATCACTGAAGATAATAAAGGACTGACGTAAAAACGAGAACAGAGAATGAGAATAGGCAATGAAAGATTATAAGCGAGGCAGTTTTATGTGTTTGTTTTTTGTATGGGTGGTTGGACAACTGTGTTTGTGAATGGCAAAATCAGTGGGAGCGGGTGTGGCTGGAAAACCGCAACTGCTCTTACACCCTCTTTTAGATCTATTAGTCGGTACACACAGCTGCTCTATCTGAATCACCTACATCACACACACACACACACACACACACACACACACAGACTCTGAGCTGTTCAGAAGCAGCCAGTAAGAAAGGAAGGAAGCAAGGGAAGTGGAAAGGGGAGAGATCAAGAGAGGGGGGCGTTGGGCGCTCAAAGCATCGAGTTGTCCCGAGACTCTGCATCGTTCTCTGCCATTCTTACAGACTGCTGAGAAACCGTCACTTCAGGGGGGAGAGAGAGACAGGCAGACACATACACGCACATGTGTGTGACACCGGCATCAGGTGTGTGTCATGAATGCATTATTGTATGTTATTTCACGGCGACAGCTGAGGTTTTATGGTTGTTATTAAAAAGTCTCTGAGCAGCGGTTTTTAGATGTGTAAAAGTTCTCAGATAAATGAGGCATTGCCAAACTGATGACAGAATTAGCACTCTCTCTCTCTCTCTCTCTCTCTCTCTCTCTCTCTCTCTCTCTTAGTTATCTAAGAGGTAGCTAAAGTCTGTGTTCTTTCCTTCAATGGCTTTTTGTTCAGAGTCACGGTGCCATGCCTTATTGTTTTGTAGATATTGCACGTTGTGGTAATTTTAATCACTTTTCTTCTTACAGTGACCTTTAAATATGGGTGTAGACTGGTTTAAGATTGTTTGAGGTTGTTCAGGTTGTGATAACTGCGAGTAGAGAACAATAATGGACTTTTTTCCAGTCCTCTCCAGGCACAAGATAATCACAAGCTGATTTTATTAACATGACTTTAGGGGGTCATGTGGGGCAAAACTAAAGACTGATTTTGTAATTACAAGGCCCTGTAAACCTTACTGTGCTGTTTGGCTTTAAGCAGATCTTTAGATAGAAGATAATGTAAGATGTTATATTAGTGTATATGTGTGTGTGTGTGTGTGTATAAACTGTTTTCAACATTGATAATAATATAAAATGTTAATTGCAATAATATTTCACAATATTACTGTTATATTGTATTTTTCATCAGACTTTTGTGTGTGTGTGTGTGTGTGTGTGTGTGTGTTTATATACAGATATGCATGATAAATACTCACATGGCCTTTGATAGGAGATCATTAGCAGTGACACATACCTGAATAATTTTATATTGCAATGAGGGATGCAACAATGGCCGCTGGGTTAATGTTATTCTTCTTGACTTCAAAACTTATTAATTTGGAAGTGTTCAAAATTATATTAATTTTGAAGTATGAAACAAATAAGACAAGCTCAAACAAAAGAAACAAAAAGGCATTGTTTCAGCTTTCAGAGTGCTTCTCCTGGCTTTCGCAAGATTTTTTCCTTACTGTAACTCATTGCAAATGCATTTCAAGTAAGAAGACAAAGGAAAAATAGGGGAGGGGGGGGGGGAGTCCCAGGTAGGATAAAGTAACAGTTTGGCTTGGCAGTAATTCCTCTTATTTAGCCTTAAATTTTAACTTATGAGCTGCAATCTGGCTTTGCTTTGTTTACAGCTGGGAGCTGTATTGATAAAAAAATGTGTTTTTTAATATATATATAATTGATCATGAATGCAAGTCTTCACATTTTCAGTCATAATGATTAGTTTTCAGTGTGTGGTTTTTGAGATTATATAACCGCTAGAATCTGCCCATTTTCCTGTTGCTTGTCTCCAGTTGTTGGTTGGGGTTTGCTGGCACATGCCCTCTGTCTTGCTTACTCACTTCTTGTGGTTTTCTCTCAGAAAGTGCTCAGGCACTTCGTCTCTACTTCAGCATGGAGACGCATTTTGGCACCTTCAGAAGGTTTAGCTTGAGTATGTGTGCTTGAATATGTTTTGAGTGGATTTCATTTGATCTGTACTGAATTTGTTTGAGAAGTAGCCATGAAGAGAAAAATCGCCACTTTTCATATGACGGCTCAGGTTTTTGCTTTGTTCTCTGTCTGAGAGTGAGCTGCTTCTG
Source organism: Aspiorhynchus laticeps (assembly GCA_023376895.1). Classification (NCBI taxonomy): domain Eukaryota; kingdom Metazoa; phylum Chordata; class Actinopteri; order Cypriniformes; family Cyprinidae; genus Aspiorhynchus; species Aspiorhynchus laticeps. The sequence goes on from JALXFT010003919.1 coordinate 12,985, forward strand.
TTGTTAAGCATATCAGGAGAACAATAGAAGGAAGCACACAACCAGGAGGTCCTAATCCCTCTTTCTTTTTCTATCTTTCCACACTTTATTTCCTGCTGCTGTTGGCCTTACAACTTGACTCTCAAATGGCTTTTGGTAAGAGTGCTGATGATATAAATTGACGGTATGTTGAGCTTTATGGTAACATAATGTTGCATAATAGCACAGCAGGCAGTTTATTTAACTTTTTGTGTCTAAAGGGTTGATTTTTATTTAAACTAACAGATTTCAACTTTTTTATGTGACGGTCTTGGAAATATTTTACCATGCCATCATGATTTATTTTTTGATACTGTGATACTCTTTGATACTTCCTTGTTTATTGCATTTAATGCTAAATAAATAAATGCCTTTTATGTATAGATTTGGTTTAACTCTTATATTAGATCCAGGCTTTATAAATTACTGTTATTTAACAGCACTTTTTTTTTTTTTTTTTTACAGTGATAAGCATTACTTAAGTAAAATTTACAAACAAAGAGTCAATAAAATTGACTGGGAATTCCCAAGTAAACTTAACTTAAAACTTTCTATTTAAAGCTAATAATAGTTATGTTTAGGCTTTTACTTGTCACATTTTTGTGAATTAACTAGCCTTTTCTGAGTGAAAATTGTTTCCAAGCTTTTTTCAAGTAAATCCTACTCCAATTTTTTTAGTGTAACACTTAGATCATAGAAGTAAAAATATTTTTTTTTACACATTTTATTTTAAGGTCCAATTCTCGCTATTAACAAACCATTTACAACTTTTGCCTCAATAAACTATTTTTATTTTTTATTTTTAATTTGCTGCTTATTAATAGTTAGTAAGGTAGTTGTTAAGTTTAGGTATTGTGTAGGATTAGGAATATAGAATGTGGTCATGCAGAATTATGTGCTTTATATGTACTAATATGTTAATAATATGGATGCTAATAAGCAACTAGTTAATAGTGAGAATTGGTCCCTATACTAAAGTCTTACCAAAATATTGATTAGCCTATTGAATTTTAAAAACAGTTTTGAACTGAGCTGTACTGACACACACAAGGATATTTTGGAGCTTTCAGTACAAAGACACAAATGGAACACGATAATAAATAAATTATTATTAATAATAATAGTAATAAAAAATAAATCAAAGACACCATAGGCTTAGTAAACACCAAACATTTAAATATATTTTGTGTGAAAATGATTTATATCTTTCAGAAATTATGGTTAAATTATGGAATTCTCCTGTGATTGTATGTGTATACAATGTTGAAAATTGTTAGAGCACAAATTAAATGAACAAATTAAAGCATGAATATTGCTTGATCAGGGTTTATTCTCATTCCCCGGGTACAGAAGTGCCCATATTTGAAGAAACATCAGTGTTAAATTTGGAAAAAATTGGGTTTTGGTCATACTGCCAAAAAGAAAATGATGCACACACAGTTTGATTTCACACTGTTGTGTTTGCTAATTTGACATTATTGCTGTATGATTTATGCCTCAGGTGTGTCACCACCCATCGTGTCAGGACCTTAGAGACGGCAGCCCACTGCACCTCTGTGAGTCATGTGACTCAAACTGCCATCCTGTCGCCCGTGACGGCATGCTCCTTGACAGGCATCCACGGTTTGACCTGCAACCACAAAGTAAGGCTCTTTTTCAACCTATCAGTTGTTTTAGCAGTTTTAAATCAGTTAAAAAATGAAAATAGATGTCAGCCGACCCCAAGACGAGCATGACACTTTGAATGTGTAAAGGTTAATTATTATTACCAGTTTCTGGCAGGATGTTAGTGTTGCCTCACTTCCTCTCCCCCACAGGTTCCATCCTGGCCCGGAACGTGTCCACTCGTTCCTGTCCGCCTCGCACCGGTCCCCCCTCCGACATGGAGGATGGAGAGGATGGATACTCTGACCTAGGGTCAGTTCTTTTTCACATTTATCCCTCCATTATTACATTCATTATGGGCTTGGGTTTTGCTAATGTTTGTAATAATGAAAGAGGAAGTCTGTGTACTTTCCAGTGGCGTCATCCACTGGAGAACATCTGGGATTGGACTATCTATTCCTTTTGATGGTCAAACTGCTTTAGGAAATGGAACAGAGAGCATAAATCTGACCTCTTGAGCAGCCTTATAAATGAATGGGTACAAACTATGTAATAATTTTCCATGGGAAAATCGTAGAATTTAATAAAATGATTAAAATGATTAAAACTAATCATTATGACTGAAAATGTGAAGACTTGCATTCATGATCAGTTATTTCAAAGATTTACATCTTTTAAAATGAATGTATATTTTAAAAAAATCTGCATTATTTTATCAAGTAGAAATTGCCTATTTGTGAGTAAACAAAATCATTTTAAAAACCCTCTAATCACAAATTATAAAAGTGTAAATTAATTCTAATAAAAAGTGTAAGTACAATTCCGTTATTAAAATTAGGAAATAAAAGTTTGGACTAATTCAGTTTGCACAGTACAATTTCTAGTTTTGAAGTTCTAGAGCAGTGGTTCCCAACCTGGGGGGCGCCAGAGTTCACAGCGGGGGCGCGGGAGCAGATATACTTTGAGGTAGGGCTGGGCGATAAAACGATAACTATAATTATAGTGATATAATTTTCCTCGATAAAACAAGTTCGATAAATATTCAATTTAATGTTTACGTGGCAAAAGCGGAACAAAACAGCGCTACTCATTTGAACCGCGCCACACGGAACAATATCCGCTCGGTTCAAACAGCGCCACAGAGCGAGCTGACTAGAGCAGATGTGTTTACTCACCGATCACGCAAACACTAAACAGCGCTGTGAGATCCAGAGAGAAGCGCTTGAATTCAGCGAAGAACACAAATGACTGGAATAAACTAGTATCAGTCGATATCAGTCAACTGATATAAACTAGTTTAAATCCAGATAAAACAACGCTGACAAACAGCAGAAAAACACTGTGTGCAACGATACAGTCAGAAGGCTTTTCAATCTACAAATCACCATCGTTTACCATGGATTTACTGTAGTAACACTAACTGCACCATGGTATTGTGGCAGAAATGTGGGGTATTTATATCAAATTTATTATATTAATGTAGATGTGTATTAAAGGCGTAATGGAATGTAATTACTGTATATTTGTGATTAAGCTATAGGCTAGCGTTTGTGCTTTTATAATAAATGTATTTAGACTACTGTTTTACATATAAATAGGCTACCTAGAAACCATATAGTTGAGTTTTTAACACATTGAGGTGCTATATGTGTGGTTTTAACTCTGGTTATCATGATATAAATGTATGCTACTATGGAAGAACATTGGTTAATTTTAATAAAACTCAAACAGTCAGAAAAATTAAATTTTGCAAATGTTGCAATTTTTACAGATGTTACTGATTTTGATAATGAACATAAATTTACATCTGCATCCTAACTCAAACTACTACTGTCAACTCAATGTCAAATGTGCATTTCTAAGAGACAGATTACCATATGTGTACGTAGGGGGGGCCCATGAAAAAAAGGTTGGGAACCACTGTTCTAGAGGATGCAGCAGACTACCTCAATCTGGCATACTTTGACAGAACCACACAACATCGGTGAAATCACCTGTTTAAAATGCTGAAATGAACTCTTCTGCACCTAGGCCCTGTTATAATGCTCTTGCCCCCCCCCCCCCCCCATTCGTGATCTTTCATCCTCTTGCATCACTCATGTATTACTGCTACTATAATCAATAAAAAATGTAAACATTAATATTGTTTTAGCAAACTCAGTTTAGCGCCTCTTTTCTGTGGATGGCAGTAGTGCTTTGTTGTGCCAGGCACATTAAGCTGACATTTTTTAAACAAGGTGCGATCTATAATATGATTAATTTGCATAAAAGGTGGGTGGTTTGTGTTGAAAAGAATGACAATGACTTAATTTAAATACCTGTGCTTGGTTAAACTGGATTATGGTTAGGGAAATAGACACCATGGCATTCTTTGTGGGTTCAGTCATTCCTAATTATTTATTTTTGTGCTTCTCAGGGATCGCAGGAGTGGAGGAATGAATCTGGTTAAGAAGAAGACCAGACGCCGACACACAGATGTAAGAGAAGAATTAGAGATCTGATTTTTATTAAGCCCGTGTACCACTCTTCTGTCTCAAACAAATGATTTAGTTTTGCAGGCAAGATTTTGAGACTTGATGTACCTCTGAGTCAGTACTCCTGACATTTCTTTGTCTGAATATTTCATCATAGTTTGTATTCTCGATAACTGATAGCTTTTTTTCCTAAAGCATAAGCTGATTGTTTACTCTTCACTCCTGCAGGACCCCAGCAAGGAGTGCTTTACTCTGAAGTTTGACCTAAATATTGACGTCAGCATGGAGATCGTCCCAGCTGTGAAGAAGAAAACCTTGAGGTGATTTTGTGTTTGAACCCCTAGGTGGTGCAATGAACTAATCAATGCATGTAGAATCATGGTTAGCTGACCTGTTATCTTTGTGTTTCAGAGAAGTCCTGGGAGCTGTATTTGAAAGAAAAGGCATTGAGCTGTCACGGGTCAACCTGTTCCTAGATCAGTCCAATACCCCACTTTCACTGGGATTTGAAGCCTACCGCTTTGGTGGCCACTACCTCAGAGTACGAGGTAATGCCCTGCTTAAACAGAAGTATCTCAGAACTCATGTACATATTAGAGCATTGATTGCATCTCTTTACTCATTTTCTTTTTGTACAAATAGAGATGTAACACTTGTGCTCAGCCAATATGTGCCAATATTCACAGATTAAGATAATATGTATATATATATATTTGCAGTAGTAATATAAACAGTCTGAATGGATTTTGATTGTTTGAAAGTTTGAATATGTGATTTAATGAGCTGGAGAGGTGATTCTCATTGTAGCATTTTATCAGAGGGAGGGAGAATTTTATACCGATATCATTTTCCCATCATCTGTCATGATTTAAAAGTGTCTGTAATGGCATGATGAAAACATACTATATGATTTTGACTTTTACACTTGAAATGGTCATAGGACTTTGTACTTTTGCATTTCTTACATTTATGCATTTAGCATGGGCTTTTATCCACCGCAATCTACAGTGTATTCATGACATAAAGTTTATACATTCCCTGGGAGTGGAACCCATGATCTTGGTGTTGCTAGCACCATGCTTAACTGTTTGAGCTCCAGGAAATGCCTTTCTTATAAGTTTCCTAATGAAAAATATTTTATGCAATAAAAATATTTGTTAAAATAATACATAGGCCCTCATAAAATTCTCTAGAATCTCATGATTTAAGAATGATCCAAAGCGCAATCTGACCTTACAAAGGAATTAAAATGGCCCATGTTCTGTATTGTTAATGTATCAGAAGTTAGATAAATTCATGTGGCGTTATCACAATTGCGGAAGTGACAATTGTGTGTGTGTGTGTGTGTGTGTGTGCAGCTCGACCAGGAGAGGAGCTGAGAGTGGAGAGGTGTGTGAAAGACCCCCGTTCTCTCAGTCTGCCTATCATGAGGTCCTCCAGCAAACATAGTTCTTCTACTGACCAAACAGAGCACGGCTCTCTGGGACGCCGAGAGGCGGCAGACCTGCTAGTTGGCCTGGTAGGTCACTCTCTCTATATAGGGAAGACCAGGGCTAGTTGTCACAAGGTTTTGTTCTTTTTTGTTTCATGAATTGTTTTGTTTCTTTTACTGTTTAGGTTTTAATTAAAAAGCCTTAATAACAGGTTCCATGGTGGAAGTTTACCCTGCAGTATTTATGTGTTTTTATTTCTTTGGCATTAACAGATGAAATGTTTGATTGTTTTGTTTTTTGCCAGAGTACACTACCATTCAAAAGTTTAGGCTTTTTAATTTTTGGAAATAAGTCTCTTATGCTTACCAAGGTTGCCTTTGCTAGAAACCTTTTTAATATTGTGACATATTATTAAAATTTCTAGTTTATTATACTTTAAAATGTAATTATTCCTTTGATGGCAAAGCTGATTTTTCAGCATCATTACTCTAGACTTCAGTGCCTCGTGATCCTTCAGAATTCATTCTAATATGCTGATTTGGTGCCCAAGAAACATTTCATATTATTTTTTAATGTTGAAAACAGTTGTGCTGCTTAATATATTTTTTCATGATTCTGTGATGAATAGAAAGTTTATTTGTTTATTTTAAATCACCATTTTTTGTAACACTGTAAAAGTCTTTGCTGTCACTTTTGATCAATTTAAGGTATCCTTGCTGAATAAATAATTTCTTAAATTTTTTTTCCTACTTACCCCAAACTTTTGATCAGTAGTGTATGTGCCTCTGGAGTAAAGAAGGTGACAACTAGCCCCAGTCTCCCTTTCTCTTTATCACTCTCGTTCATTCTAGCATTTCTATCACATCCAGTTACCTTTCCTTCATCTTTTTTACTGTTCTTGTAGGAGTGTATTGTTTATGATTGCTCTCATCTGAAACCTAGCAATTCCACCCATTGTTCAAATATGTTTTTCAAAACATAATTACAATAAATGTTTTTCCAAAGTCAATGTTTTTTAAGCACCGCAAACCCTGTGAATGAATTGAATCATTGTTTTATGACAATGTTGTGTTGCCACCTGTCACTTACTCCTGGTATAACTCTCAGTTAGTGACCGCAAGGTGTCAACCCTTTTTTAGGATCATATCACAGATACGTTCAGGGTTGAGTTTGTTTGAATACAGGGATGTGTCTCGGAAATCCCGATAGCACCGCCAAATGACTCGACTTCCACATAAGCAACATGTGCCAGCCTGAGTATCCAAGCTCAAAATCAAACAAAGAAACCTTCCCAATAAAGTAAACACACATGTCCTTTTGATGCAGCACATTTCAATCCTGTGAAATTTTGTATGTGTTTTTAGGCCCATGTTGAAATCAACCACCCATAGAGCATTTGCATACGGTATCAAACAGGAGCAAAGATCAAAGCTCATGAGATTTTATTTCCTTGTGACTGTCCAAAAGTTCTGTCTGCATCATCAGCAGTTCAGTAGAGCACAAGGTTAACCGATTTCACCCGGGATGTCCCTGATGGAAAATCCTGTGGAATTAGTGGGAAAGACTGGCCCCTTGTTGTAAACAACCTCATTTTTATTTTTCAAGAGGAAACACAGAAAAAAACTTACCATAAATTGATTTTTTTTTTTTTTTTTTGGATTCTGAAATTCAGCCAAATGTATTTGTACTCATTCAGTCCTCATACATACTGATTCTGTTTCAGCTCAGACTGATGTGATTTATAACAACATGTTAAGTTTGCTCTGAAGATATAATGCAGCAGTGTTGTTTCGGTACTGTAAGTTTGCTTTAACCAGTTAGGCTTACATAACTAGCCATAAAAGTGATTGTCAAGCCATAGAGAAATGATAAGATAGAGCTCTACAGCCTGATAATGCCATCTGGAGAGGCAGCAGTGTGTGTCATCTCAGAGAAAGACGGCACAAAGCAGAACAGAGTGGCCAGTAAGAGTGGCAGAGTGGCTTTCGCTCCACCTTCCATCAGCACTTGCATCAAGGTCAAAGGTCGTATCAGAAGACTGCTGCACAAGTAGAGAGATAACACATGTGGAACAACACGGGAAGATAGAGAAGAAAAAGAAGAGCAAGTTAAAAGTTTGGTCTAATTTTGAAGGAGTTTTGAGGTGAATTTGAGTACAGTCATCGTCCATTATGTTTCTTTTTTCAACCATGACTCAAAACTACAGGAAATTTGAAGAGGACTAAATCATTCTCAAGGTATCTTTTATACTAGATCTACTGGAGCAACTCCATTCGGACCTTTACGTCTCTTACATAGTGAAACCCGTGCCAGATGCTAAATTTCCGTCAGAGAACATGGAATGTGCCCAACATGTCAACATTCCCAGAGGTTCCAGGTGGAATGCTGATCCACTACAGTCCTCTGAATGAGCTTCCCCGGATTCATGCCCACAGGCCTCATACTACGGGGCTGGTGGCCGCCCGAATACAGCGCTTTGAAGCTGGAGACACGCCACCTCTGAGCCCCATGCCTGTTACTACACCAACCCCTCCTAACAACCATATGTATACCTCGGGAGATACTAAACAAGGGATCAAGGTATTTCTGCATTATGCACGTTTAATATCGGTCTCAAATCCTCTAAGTTCAGGAGAAGATTGCGGTTTATTTTCTCTAAAAACAAGTCAGGTAATCTAAAAAAATTTACTTCATGTGACAGCATCTAAACTGTTTTTATGATATTATATCAGGTCCTATAGAAATAGCTAGGCTAATTAAAGGTTCATTAAATTATATGCATATTCCTTTTACAGTGACAATGGTCAGTCATCTTTTTTATACAATGGAATATTATTCCAAATAGCTAAATTAATATATATTATATAAGATTAATACCATTGTTGTAATTCTCTTTATGTCATAAGGTCAGTGTCTTTTGTGGAAAATAGAAACTTAAACTATCTCTCTTGTTATCTTTATGCAGTATCATATGATTAGAGGCGTGTTACTTACTGGGGAAATCTGGGGAAATGTGTAATTATGTACAGAAGAACCTGGAAAGTTTAATGCTTTTGCTGGCCTAACTGTTTATTTTTATATATATATTTCTGTATGTGTAAAATGTGCCTCATCTTCATGACCTCTTAACTTATTTATTCAAGGTGTCACATTGTGGATGTTTTGTTAGTATTATTGCATGAGCAAAAGTTTTTTTCAATATAATATAAATCAGGCATAATATATCCTTTAGCATATTGTATGCTTTTAAGATTTATCAGGATGACAGAGTTTGTACCCATCTTGCTTTCCTTACCTGATCTCAATGTTGGTTTTGAACAGTTCAGAGAGACTCTTGGCAAAATGCAAATTAGGCAGTTATGCAAATCGTGCAAGCACCTAATTAGTCACAGTCATTTAAGTTACCTTTGGATTTGTCACAAAGTGAAGAATTGTGTGCTGTGCCTCAGAAGACAGGACCCCAAACGTGTTTATATTCACAGTGCATTTTTAATACTTATCGGATCACTGTTCAACCAAATAGAGTGTTTTTCTATATGTCTTAAAGTACATTATGACAGTTCACCCAAAAATTTAAATTCTGTAATCATTTACTCACCCATCAAGTCATTCCAAATCTGCATGATTTTTTTCTTCTGTGGAACACAATTATAAAAAAAAAAGGTTCCTAAAAAGACCTTTAACATCCATGGAACCTTTCCATTGCACAAAGGTTCTTTATAGTAGAAACGTTTTTTTAGATTATTAAAGCGTTCTTCACACTAAGAAAAAAAAAGGTTATTTTGAGAACTGTTCGCTGAACGGTTCTTTGGGGAACCAAAAATGGTTCTTCTACTGTATGGCATTGCTGCGAAAACCCCCTTTTTGGAACCTTTATTTTTAAAGGGACAGTTCAACCAAAAATGAAAATTCTGTCCTTAATTACCAGTGTTGGGCACGTTACTTTAAAAAAGTAATTAGTTATAGTCAGTGTTGGGCACGTTACTTTAAAAAAGTAATTAGTTATAGTTACTAGTTACTTCTCACAAATAGTAACTGAGTTAGTAACTGAGTTACATCATTATAAAAGTAACTAATTACCAGGGAAAGTAACTATTGCGTTACTTTTTAAAAAAAAAAATTAAAATATGTCAAATAACTTGGATGCCCCCAATATTAAATATGTTAAATGAATGAAATGGACACTAAATAGAATAAATTATTATTATAAAACATTGTACATTAATCTACACTATTTATCTACTGACACTTAGCATCAGTCAGTCAAGTATTATAATATGATATTATGATAATTTAGCATTATATGATGATAGAACTTTAGTAATTAGAATAACCAAGTATGAATGCATATTTGTCATGTTGACTGAACTTAGGACTGGTGGTGGTGCTTAAGATAGTGTTTGTCATTTAGTGTTTCTATAAAAAAAGGGGGGAAAAATTATAAGATAAAACTACTATGAATTCTACTACTAATAACAATATAAAACACCCTAAGGATTAATGAGCTGCTGGGCTCATGATTATTAATCACGTTGTCTGCGTTCGCTCGAATTGATTTGCTGAAATCAAAACAGGGATGATAATAGGTGAGCGCCAGCCAATGAGATTGTCGTTTGCGCATTTGCTCCGCCCACTAGCGGAGATCCCGGCAGTTCTTAAAAGCTGAAGAATTCCAAAGGAACTCCATTACTTTGACACGAAAATACAACAAAGAATATCGTTTACATGTAGCGCGTCAATTCTGCATGTTATGAAAGACTCTCTCGCTCTGTATCTTTCTTTGCGCGTGCTGTGTGTGTGTGTGTGTGTGTGTGTGTGTGTGTGAGAGAGACAAATCTACGGCGAGCCGTGCGCTTCACACTAGAGTTTACGGTACGTCAAATACAGCTACACTGCGCATCCATTCAGATGAACTGAAAAATAAAATGATAATAATATTATAGTAACGCCACATTTTATTGTCAGTAACGGTAACGGCGTTGTAACGGGGGAAACAGTAATTAGTTTGATTACTTGTTACTGAAAACAATAACGCCGTTAGTAACGCCGTTTATTTATAACGCCGTTATTCCCATCACTGTTAATTACTCACCCTCATGCCGTTACAAACCCGTAAGACCTTCGTTCATCTTCTGAACACAAAGTAAGATATTTTTGGTGAAATCCAAGAGCTTCCTGACCCTGCATAGACAGCAACGCAACTATCATGTTTAAGGCCCAGAAAGGTAGTAAGGACATCATTAAAATAGTCCATGTGACATCAGTGCTTCAACCTTAATTTTATGAAGCTACGAGAATATTTTTTGTGCAAATAAAACAAAAATAACGACTTCCATGTCAGAATTTTTTTTGCATTCACAAAAGTACCACAATGCATGCGTGTGCATTCCTCTGCTAGCAAAAAAGCCACAGCTCTTGTGAATGGCGGTGGAGACTGACACGAAAGAGAAGAAATTGAATAAAGTCGTTATTTTTGTTTTCTTTGCACACAAAAAGTATTCTCGTAGCTTCATAAAATTAAGGTTGTACCACTGATGTCACACGGACTATTTTAATGATGTCCTTACTACCTTTCTGGGCCTTGAACTTGGTTGGTCCATTGCTGTCTGTGAACGGTCAGAAAGCTCTCGTATTTCTTTCAAAATATCTTACCAGTACTTTGTGTTCAGAAGATGAATGAAGTTCTTAAGGGTTTGGAACGACATGAGGGTCAGTAATTTTCAGAAATTGGACAGAAATTTTCATTTTTGGGTGAACTATCCCTTTAAGAGTGTACAAAGAAAGGCAATGGGGTCGAAAATTATATCAAATGGAATTTAATTGTATGGACCAAAAATATAACGCGCATACATTTTTCAAAATATCTTCTTATACATATTTGGAACAATGTTAGGGTGAGTAAATTTTTGATTATCCTGATTATCCTGTCATGGCAATACTGGCTCAACCAATGACCAATTTGTCCTACCAAACTGATTCAGAATATATATTTCAGTATTTTTGCACATTTAAACACTGTGCTGTTTCATAAAATGCATGCCATCTGTGCCACATACATCAAGCAGCCGTACGGTGCCCAGTATTGATATTCCCTTTCACCATCTGCATTCACAGCAGATGTGCAATAAACACTGTTTTGCAGTCCGCTCATGTCACTCGTTCAGTGCTGTTAATTTGAAAGCGAGCCGCTGCTAGGATCAGTTGTTTGAGGTAGCTGAGGTAGCAGAAGGAGCTCCTCCTCCCCTGCTCCTTTCCCCTCTCTTCCTGCTCACACAATAGGAGGGCAGGATTCTGCAGTTACTATGACACCCGGCCAACCCTCCTCAGCAATGCAGCGATCTACGGTTCAGTCATCTCAGCCTCCTTCAGGTTCACTCGCACACACATATATGCGCAAGCCGACAAGCCTTTAGAAGTGGATTTGAATGCACTAGTCCTTTGACATCAATGTAGCATTTGTGAGGGTGCAAGAGGGAAGCAGGTTGTAGGAGATTCATTCTGGGAGCAGCATGGGCCTGGCTCTCTTTTGATGCCGTGCAATGCTGTGGACTGCCTTGGAAATGCCTCTGACATCTACGGTGAGCATATTATTGCTTGTTTTCTGTGTTTGACACTTTGGCTTTGTCTGCATGGTTCGTATAAACCATTTTTAATCAAATATGAACGTTCAAATAGCGTCTGTCTGGGAATTGACAGGAAAAAATGTTGCCTGCAGCGCTTGTGTTGCTCTTTCTAATCATCTCCCACATCTCTTAATAAACATTACAAATATAATGGTTTTGTACTCGTTTTAAAAGAGATTTTATTAGCGGATGAGCCAAAATCGACTTTTTTGGTATTATGGGTATACAGAGGTCTCTGTGATAGCGCTTGGAAATATAATAATATAATATCATCATGTGCTGTCATGGCGCAATGTTGACTTTGTGTTCCTCAGAGAGAAACCGACCAAACAAATGAGTAAAACAGGTTCTCTGGATGGACAAGGACCAAGACAATTTCAGCTTGTCATCTTTGAAGGATGACTTTAATTAGTTTTCTGCAACCAGTATGGTCTGTCAAATGCAGCAAGTAGGGGAGCATTGCTTTTCAGAGATCTGGTGAGTGAATTTCTCTGATCAAAGCTAAGAACATATTGAGTTGATCTAGAAATGTTTATCGATCTGGGTAAGCAACAAATCGCCTTTTGTCTTCATCATGAGGACCATATTGGGCACAGAACATTCTGTCTATTAAGAAACATTGGCATTGGCACAGAACACTGACGAATGAATTGGCCTGAAGATCTTCAAGATATTTCTCTGACGAAAAATGCCAGGTTTGTTTTTAACCCATTGAAATGGCATTTTCCATTAAAAAGAAAGGCATCATCAGAACACAATGTCCAAGTAATGAGCCCCAAGGGACATTGAGTGGCTTTCTCCGCTACACTCATGCATTCTTCATTTCTTTCCATTGTCGTGAACAGGGAAAAGCCTTTCCCCTGTTTTCCGAGACATGCCTTGCCTCTTTTCCTGTTGTTGCCGTAGGGTTCCTCTCGCTGGCTCAGGTCACAGGGTTCGATGATTCTTGTCAGTCAGGTCTCTAATGCTTTAACCTTTCTGAGCAGAGAATGTTGGCAAAACCCAGATTGCCTTTTCACCTGTTGACAGCTGAATGTGCTCCCTAAGGTCAACAGAGTTTTTTTCTTTTTTAAAACACGTGTCATCCCATCCTCGGGTGAAAGATGTCCTGGAACATACAGAGATTGTCTGAGAACAGGCCTGTCTTTGTTTATGTATAAATGTCCTGAGTGTTTTGCTTGCACTTCCTTACCTGTCAGAGCCAGGCTATGTCTGGCACTTAAAATTCCACAGTTAAGGCTGACAATTTCACTAAAGGTGGCTGCTTTGACTTGTTGTCAAAGTTTGTATGACAGAAGTGTTTCCTCTATGACTATTGCTACATTGTTGATTTATTCAGCTTGTCTGTGTTTTGTTTGCTGTTCTAAAAGTAAAAAAATAATAATAATAAAAATGCAAAATTTCTGCCCATTTTTTTTCCTGAAGGTGATCAGAAGTTAATTTGTTCCAGAGATTAATTAAGTAATTAAAGTGTGCAAATAATCAACCAAAAAACAATCATGCTGTATAGGGCAAACATCCAAATAATTAACACACACAGTATATACATATATAAATTAATTATAAATTTAAATTATTTAATATTATAATTTATAATTAATGCTATAATTAATAAAAATAGCAATGATATAATCAATGTTGTTATTATTATTATTATTAAATAATTTTAAAATAATTGTTGTTATTGTTTTGAATTGTTAATAAATATTTGTCAGTGTTTTTTCCTAAAGGTGATCAGAAGTTAATAAAGGCACATGTAAATTAGTAAATTTTGTAAGTAAGTGTGTCAATATTACTATAAATTGTTTAAATAATAAGTATTATTATTACTATTATTACGTTACATTATTACATTGTTGGTAAATATTTGTAAATATTTATTTTGTCAAAATTAATTTTTGAATTTATTAAAAAAAGTACATGACCCCGCCCCACCCCCCACCCCCCAAGTTTTTTTTTCTCTTTTGTGTTCTTTTGGTTTTGTCCTTTTAACTCTTATGGGGGGTCCAGGACCACCCCAGCCCCCGCTCAATTCAAACACTGGTCTCTGTTTACTTTTCCTGTTTCTTATTTTTGTCTTTTTCCTCACTCTCTGTCTGTAACAGGGTCAAACGCGTCGGCGAAAGAACGTGCCGGAGTTTATGGGCGATGCCAGCGCCCCCCATCAAGACTCCGTATCCCAGTTGAGCGGTTCTCTCCCAGGATCTATAACGGGTACAGACCGCTGGAGGAACCGTGCTGCCAGCCGATTCAGTGGCCTCTTCAGTTCCAACTCAGGAAACGGCTCTCTTGGGAAGGTGAGCATCTGTGAGCATCCAAGGGTTGTTGTTTTACATGTGCAAGGCACTTTCTCGTATGCAAAACAAGCACGTACATATTCTTGGCTAGCTTTCTGCATTTCACACTTGAGTGAGTGTGTAACCACTAAGGAAGAGATATCAATTTGTTAAAGTACTGCACCACTTAAGGGTGAAATTGGCCAACCAAAAACAGGAAAAATGTACAAGTAGACATTTCCTATAAGTCCACACTCAGTTTTCCATCACGTGCAGGACCTTTGGTGTGTTTTTGTTTTGCATGCCCTAGAGATTTAGGTTGGTTGACACCCTTTCTGGCTCGGGAGTGTAAAGTTGGGGTTAAAGCTCAGACTGGGCTCTTTTCCTCTCTATCACTCTTGTAAAAATCACATAATAGCTTGACGTTGGTCCGGTATGGACAACAATACCTGCTTAATGGTGACCGCTGCTTATGAGATCATTAAATGTGCCTTGAGATTTACTCCATGCTGAAAACAATAAACCATAGAGTTGATATGAGTAATCATATTGTGTCTAATATGACAGAATTTTCATTTTTGGGTGAACTATACCTTTAACATAATTCGGTAAAATAAATACAGTGTTTTTCAATTGTTGTTATTTTTATTATTTTGTTATGCTTGGGATGCACAGTGTATCAGTACCATATCATTATCTGATGGTATTCAGATAATAGCACTAATTAAGCACTAATTAAGATAATAAATGATATTCGCTTTAATTCTGATTCTGGAAAAATATCAGTGCTGGTACTACTAGATCTTAGTGCTGCGTTTGACACTGTCGATCATAACATACTTCTAGAGAGACTGGAAAACTGGGTCGGGCTTTCTGGGATGGCACTCAAATGGTTCAGGTCATACTTAGAAGGGAGAGGTTATTATGTGAGCATAGGAGAGCATAAGTCTAAGTGGACGTCCATGACATGCGGAGTCCCACAAGGCTCAATTCTTGCACCGCTCTTGTTTAGCCTGTATATGCTCCCACTAAGTCAGATAATGAGGAAGAACCAAATTGCCTATCACAGCTATGCTGATGATACCCAGATCTACCTAGCCTTATCTCCAAATGATTATAGCCCCATTGACTCCCTCTGCCAATGCATTGATGAAATTAACAGTTGGATGTGTCAAAACTTTCTTCAGTTAAACAAGGAGAAAACTGAAGTCATTGCATTTGGAAACAAAGATGAAGTTCTCAAGGTGAATGCATACCTTGACTCTAGGGGTCAAACAACTAAAAATCAAGTCAGAAATCTTGGGGTGATTCTGGAGACAGACCTTACTTTTAGTAGTCATGTCAAAGCAGTAACTAAATCAGCATACTATCATCTCAAAAACATTGCAAGAATTAGATGTTTTGTTTCCAGTCAAGACTTGGAGAAACTTGTTCATGCCTTTATCACCAGCAGGGTGGATTATTGTAATGGTCTCCTCACCGGCCTTCCAAAGAAGACCATTAGACAGCTGCAGCTCATCCAGAATGCTGCTGCCAGGATTCTGACTAGAACCAGAAAATCTGAGCATATCACACCAGTCCTCAGGTCCTTACACTGGCTTCCAGTTACATTTAGGATTGATTTTAAAGTACTTTTACTCATTTATAAGTCACTCAATGGCCTAGGACCTAAATATATTGCAGATATGCTCACTGAATATAAACCTAAAGCCCCTTTCACACAGAGATTCCGGAAAATACACGGGTAATGTGTTCCGGCATTTGTTCCCGGATCGTCAGATTTACTGCATTCACACTGCCAGTGATTTTCCGGAATCTGTGCGTGCATTCACACACAACCCGTAAAGATCCCGTAAAGACACGTGACCTTTCATGTGACGTGTATAATGCGCGCTCACCATTTCACTAAACTGGCGAATGATTTCAGCTTCAGCGCGGATAGTGAGGAGCTCCCTGATCGCTGCTTCATTCCAGTTTACATATTTTTCGTCGTGTGAACGTTGATCTGCCTTCAAAACACCCGGTAAAACTGTCGAACGATAAAGTGTGTCATCACTACGACGCACCCTTTACGGCATTGATCCGGCTTTTGTTCACACTAGTGTTGCTTTCGTCAACGAAAATTATGACGAAATATCGTCGTCAACGAACCTTTATCACGTGACGAAAACGAGACGAGACGCAACGTAAATGCTGGTCATGTGACGATGACGATAATTAAATGTATAATGCAATATCGTTGACGAATAAAAACGAGACTAAATGTGGTTTACAAAATAAAAACTATGCTAAAATGTCTCTTCATTTTCGTTGACCAGAACAAGACGAAACGAAATGTTATAACGTTATTTTGTCTCGTTTTGTCGCGTTTCCTGTGTCTCACTCATGGTCTCACTTCAGGGGCTGTCAGGGTTGCCAGGTTTTCGCAACAAAACCTGCCCAATTGCTACTCAATTGGGAAAAACAACCCACGGCAACAGTGTTAAAGTAGCCCAATTCCGCGGGAAAACCGCGGACATGGCAACACTCAGCGCAGACGCAGGCGACTTCACTTCCTCAAGCTCCACTCGCAGCATTATTTAGAAGATGACAACAAACAAAGTTAAGTCTGACAGAGAAAGGGACCGATGGCCGGCTTCATCTGACTTCAGTTTACAAGCATACAAGTAACAGACACACATTTTATTTGCACTTTTTAGTATGTTATTGTAGCTCGAGCATTCAAGCACCTTGTTTCTCTTTGTTAAATTTTTTTTCTGGCATTGTCATGTGATGCTATTTTATTTATTGTTTTTATTTATTTAAATTTATGTGTGTGTGCTTCTAACATGTTTGGTTGGTAAAATAAATGTTGTAAATTCAAATCAGAGCGTCTTCCGTGTCTGGAATGGATGTATTCTTGAGTCTATAAGGTAACAATAATATAATAAGATAACCTTGTTTGAAATGGGTTTGGCTAAAAAAAAATTTTGGTTTCGTCTATACTGCTAGGTACTTATACTATATTGACTGGGTTAAATAGAATTGCATTATTAAAAAGAGACTAAAATACAATTTTCATTGACTAAAACTAGACTAAATGTCATCAGTTTTCGTCGACTAAAACTAGACTAAAATGTCATCAGTTTTCGTCGACTAAAACTAGACGAAAATAGTCATGGATAATTCTGACTAAAATAAGACTAAAATGCTCAGACATTTAGTTGACTAAAACTTGACTAGACTAAAAAGAGTATGAACGTGACTAAAACTAATAAAAACTAAAATGACAGCTTCACACAAAGACTAGACTAAAACTAAAATTAAAACAGGCCGCCAAAAACAACACTAGTTCACACAGCGCTCGTTCCGGGACTGAACCCGGCAATGTTACTAGGTCCCAACCCGGGATCAATCCCGGAATTAATCCCGGGACGTGTTTGCGTTCACACAGAAGGCACTCCGTCAATTTTCTGGCAATTTTCCGGGACCAACGTGCAGTGTGAATGGGGCTTAACAGACCACTCAGATCATTAGGATCGAGTCAGTTAGAAATACCAAAGGTTCACACAAAACAAGGGAGTCCGCTTTTAGCTATTATGCCGCCCGCAGCTGGAACCAGCTTCCAGAAGAGATCAGATGTGCTAAAACATTAGCCACATTTAAATCCAGACTCAAAACTAATCTGTTTAGCTGTGCATTTGTTGAACAAGCACTGTGCTACGTCCGAACTGACTGCATTGTATTTTATGTATAATCCTTTTCTATTTAACTGTTTTAAATTTCATTTTAAATCAATTTCTATATAATTTTAAAATTCCTTGTTTTATTATTTTTAATTCCTTGTTTTTATTGCTGTGAATGATTATTTCACTTTCTTTTATGTAAAGCACTTTGAATTACCACTGTGTATGAAATGTGCTATATAAATAAACTTGCCTTGCCTTGCCTATTAAATATTTAATTTATTTGTCAGTATTATTTTCTTTTTTGATTAACTTCATTGTTTTTTGTTTTTTATTAACTTCAAACCATCATATAATGACTACTTCGTTAATATTTAAAAGCTCTAAGAAAATAAAAACATTTTTAAATGTAATATTTCAAAAATAATTATATAAAAAAAGGCTTATCAATTTTTCATCTGTACATTTTAATGGTCTGATGTCTAAATCAACTTATAGCATTTAAAATGATTGATTTATGTTTTAACTGGGATATTTTATTTTGTTTTGTTTTATTTTATTTTATTTTAATTTATTCAAACAAACTAGTAAAGCATTCATTTTTGATTTTCTCTCCAATTTAAATATTTAAATTTCTCTTCTCAGGAGTGTGATCGTGTGGAACAGCTGCAGAGTAAACTGTACTCATATACTATGTTCGGATTACCCAAGATGCCTCCGCAGCTTTCGTTTCACAGAGACTCATGGGAAGAGGAGCCCAACCTGGAGCTAGAAGAGAGCTGGAAGCAGCTTTTGGACAATCCTGAGGTAAACGCACTACTCTGCATAATGCTTTTGTCACTTTGGGAATTTTTATATAGTTTCATTCAGACATTATAACCCATTATAAATTGTAGATCAACATAATATGACTTCATGTCCGATGATAATTCTGTCAGGTTAATGACCATAACCAGTTATGAATGGTTTTATGACAGCTTTTCCATTGATGTTTTGGTGTCATGGAGATGGATGTTTTATTGCTCTTGTTGTAATCAATTTTCTAGAAGTAACGTCTCGGTTACGCATGTAACCCTCGTTCCCTGAAGGAGGGAACAGAGACGTAACGTCAGTGTGACTGACTAATGGGATCTCGCTCGAGAGCCCAATCATCTTCGAGTGTTAACAAAACAAGCCAATGACAGTTGGCGTGCGTGTTTCGCCACGCGCACCCCGCCCCGCAGCGCGGGTATAAAAGGAGAGCGCGTGCAAACGCACATCAGTTTTTCGCTGAGGAGCCGAGACTGTGTGCCCCGGCCGTACAGCGGTGGTACAGCAACTATGGCGACGGGACGTTACGTCTCCGTTCCCTCCTTCAGGGAACGAGGGTTACATGCGTAACCGAGACGTTCCCTATCAGTCAGTCACGTTCGACGTAACGTCAGTGTGACTGACTAATGGGATCCCATGGAAAACGCCACTATTGCTGACCCCCTCCAGTGCCCTGCAGAAGCCGGCAAGTCCCCCCACACCAGTTGGGACGGAAGATAGGACAGGGCTTAGGCAGAGATGACCGTCACTGCTGTTCCGTACAGTGGGTATGGATAACACTGGGAAAGCGTACTCCAAGTAGGGGAACGCTACGGAAGCCACATCCTGCATAAAGGAGGTACCATGTGGGGATTACACATATGGACTGGTCAGGGGCAGTACTACATATGGAAGTCTCTGCGGTAGACTCAGCCATCCTGGGGTGAGATAACTACACAGCAGAGACGGCAGAAGGTCTCTGCCAGGGAAAGACACAGGCTCATCGTGAGGGGAGCCGTACCTTGGAAGAATACACATGTGGGATCACCCAAAGGGGAATCACTACACACGGGCACCTAGCCCAGCACAAGGGCTGACCTTGGGCAAACACACGAGTGCTGGACCTGGCATCTGGCGCTCCGCCACACCTGACTGCCGAGGGTGCGGGAGGAACTTCAACAGGGTTCGCCGTGGGGAACTGAACTGAGAAGCAACAAAAGCGCACGTATCTGGTCCGTAGAGGGGAATGGCGCAGCAAGCGTGATTGACACCGAGCAGTGTCCCAGTGTTACTGGCCATCTGAGCCAAGTACACGGGAGGACACGGTCTCTACACAGAGATTATAAAATCTCGCAAACGTGTTAGGTGTCGCCCAGCCGGCAGCTCTACAAATGTCTGCTATCAAGGCGCCCCGCGCCAATGCCCAAGAGGAAGCAACGCCTCTTGTAGAGTGTGCTCTCACACCAAGGGGGCACGGTAAGCGCCGGGCCTGATAGGCCAAGACTATAGCCTCCACTATCCAGTGGGCAAGTCTCTGTTTGGAGACAGCCTTCCCCTTCTGCTGTCCTCCGAAGCAGACAAAGAGCTGGTCTGAGGTCCTGAAGCTCTGCGTGCGGTCCACGTAAACGCGCAAGGCGCGGACGGGACAGAGCAGAGCAATGGCTGGGTCTGCCTCCTCCCGGGGCAGCGCTTGCAAGTTCACCACCTGATCCCTAAAGGGCGTGGTGGGAACTTTGGGCACATATCCAGGCCGGGGTCTCAGGACAACGTGAGAGTGAGCCGGCCCGAATTCTAGGCAGTTTCTGTCTTTAACGACAGAAACTTAAGCTCTACTGACTGCAGAGGCTCGAAGGGCTCCTCCTTCAAGGCCGTCAGGACCGAGGGGAGATCCCAAGAGGGTACCAGATGAGGGCGCGGAGGATTTAACCTCCTCGCCCCTCTGAGGAACCTGACACCAAGTCGTGCTTCCCCACAGACTTACCGTCTACTGCATCGTGATGTGCGGCAATAGCGGCGACATACACTTTGAGGGTGGAGGGAGACAGCCTTCGCTCCAACCCATCTTGCAGGAAAGAGAGCACGACCGCGATCGGGTCGAACACCAATCTTGGCGGGAAGAACACCAATCGACGAACAGGTTCCACTTCAGCCTGTAAGCGTGTCTTGTAGACGGGGCTCTAGCTGAAGTGATGGTGTTTACTACCGATGGAGGTAGTCCATCTAGAACCTCCGCGTCCCGTCCAAGGACCATACGTGGAGATTCCACAAGTCTGGACGCGGGTGCCAGAGGGTGTCCCCTCTCTGAGAAAGGAGATCCCTCCTCAGAGGAATTTGCCAAGGAGGGGCTGTCGCGAGGAGCATCAGTTCTGGGAACCAAGTCCGATTGGGCCAGTACGGCACCACCAAGAGGACCTGCTCCTCGTCCTCCCTGACCTTGCACAGGGTCTGTGCAAGAAGGCTCACTGGGGGAAACGCATATTTGCGTAGGCCCCGAGGCCAGCTGTGTGCCAGCGCGTCCGTGCCGAGGGTCCCCTCGGACAGGGAGTAAAACAGCTGGCAGTGGAACGTGTCCGGGGAGGCAAACAGGTCTACCTGAGCGTCCCCGAAGCGTCTCCAAATCAGCTGGACTACCTCGGGGTGGAGTCGCCATTCTCCCGGAAGGGCGGGCTGACGTGAGAGCTCGTCGGCTGCACGATTGAGCTCGCCAGGGATATGAACGGCGCGAAGCGACCTCAGATGCTTCTGACTCCAAAGGAGGAGATGGCGGGCGAGTTGCGACAGGCGACGGGAGCGTAGACCACCCTGGTGGTTGATGTACGCAACGGTCGCAGTGTTGTCCGTACGGACCAGTACATGCTTGTCGTGTAGCAGCCCTTTGAAGCGGCGCAGAGCAAGCCATACTGCTAGCAACTCGAGGCAATTGATATGCCACTGCAACCGGGACCCTGTCCAGAGCCCTGCAGCTGCATGCCCGTTGCACATGGCTCCCCAGCCCATGGCAGAGGCATCTGTTGACACAACAACATGCCTGGATACTTGCACTAGGGGAACTCCTGCCCGAAGAAAAGCAAGATCCGACCACGGGCCGAAGGTCTGACGGCAGGACGGGGTAACTGAGACCCGGTACGTGCCGCGTCGCCATGCCCATCTCGGGACCCGGTCGTGAAGCCAATGCTGAAGCGGTCTCATATGAAGCAATCCGAGCGGCGTGACAGCGGCTGCGGATGCCATATGCCCCAGGAGCCTCTGAAAGTGTTTCAGTGGAACCGCCCTCTTGCGCTGGAAAGACTCCAGGCAGTTCAGCATCGACTGAGCACGCTCCACTGAGAGACGTGCTGTGAGGTTGACCGAGTCCAACTCCATGCCGAGAAAAGAGATCCTCTGCACAGGGGAGAGTTTGCTCTTTTCCCAGTTGACCCGAAGCCCCAACCGGCTGAGGTGGCCAAGCACCATGTCCCTGTGTTCGCACAACAGTGCTCGAGACTGGGCCAGTATGAGCCAGTCGTCGAGGTAGTTGAGAACGCGAATGCCTGCTTCCTTTAATGGAACAAGGGCTGCCTCCACGACCTTGGTGAAGACACGAGGCGACAGGGATAGCCCGAAGGGGAGGACTTTGTACTGATATGCTCGTCCTTCGAACGCAAAGCGGAGAAACGGTCTGTGTCGAGGGAGGATTGAGACATGAAAGTACGCGTCCTTCAGGTCGATCGCTGCGAACCAATCGAACGGACGGATGCATTGAAAAATGCGTCTCTGCGTCAACATCCTGAACGGGAGCTTGTGAAGGGCCCGGTTCAGGACGCGCAGGTCCAAGATTGGTCGTAACCCACCGCCTTTCTTGAGTACGATGAAGTACGGGCTGTAGAACCCTGACTTCATCTCGGCTGGAGGGACTGGCTCTATCGCGTCCTTCGCCAGCAGGACCGCGACTTCCGCACGCAAGAGAGGGGCATCCTTGCTCAACACAGAGGTGAACCGAACGCCCCTGAACTTGGGAGGACGCCGGGCGAACTGAATCGCGTAGCCAAGTCTGATGGTTCTCATGAGCCAGCGAGACGGCCTGGGGAGCGCTAGCCAGGCCCCCAGAGACCGTACAAGCGGGACCAGGGAAGCCACAGACGTACCCGCGGTGGGGCAGCGAAGTGGAGCACAGGGGCCCGACTCGGAAGGCAGTGCGTTCCGAAGTGGGGTCTGAGTGCGCAGTGCGACACTTACCTGGCTCCAAGGCTGAGCAGGGGGCGCGGGAGAAGGCATCGCGTCCTCGGACCGGACCCTGCTGCTCATAGGCGAAAGGAGAGGGGGACGGGAGTGTGGAGACTGGGTCTCGTGCACTGCCATCCTCGCCCTCTTGGGACCCGGATAAAAAGGAAACTGCTCTTTTTTTGAGGTTTTGGGTACCACTGGCTGGAGAGCCAGTGGCGGAACAGAACAAAAAGGGAACAAAAGATTCTCCACCCGGCCCTCCTCTGGGGGAAGGAGTGGTGCGGACACCATCTCCTGAAGAGCAGGATCCAGAGACTCCGGGTCGCCCGTCTCAGGAACGCCGCATGCCTTGGCGCTTCACGGGCTTGGCAGGGGCAGAGACGGGCTGCGCCGCTTTCCTGCGGCCAGCTCCACGCTGCGGCCGTTGTGAAGGCTGCTGCTGAGGCCGAGCTGGAGCGGAGGTGGAGGCCGCAGGAGGGCGCGTTCGGCGACGAGCAGACGGAGGGGCTGCAGCCGGCGATGGGGTGGAGACAGCAGCGGACCGCCGGGGCAGGATATGTCGAAACGCCTCCGTCTGCTGCTGTGCGGCGGAGAACTGTTGGGCAAAGCCCTCCACCGCTTCGCCGAATAGGCCGGCCTGGGAGATCAGGGCGTCTAAGAAACGATGTTTGTCAAACTCCCTCATATCCGCCAAGGTCAGCCATAGGTGGCGCTCCTGGACCACCAACGTGGACATCGTCTGACCCAGGGCCCGCGCCGTGACTTTCGTCGCCGTGCGCAGTTCCTGCAACCCAGCTGGGTCAGCACCACCCTCGTGCAACTGCTTTAACGCCTTGGCCTGGTGGACTTGCAGGAGGGCCATGGCGTGCAGGGCGGAAGCGGCCTGTCCAGCAGCACTGTAAGCCTTGGCCGTCAGAGCGGACGAGAACTTACAGGCCCTGGACGGAAGGCGTGGATTACCCCTCCAGGCGGCAGCGCCCTGCGGGCAGAGCTGCATAGCAATGGCGCGCTCGACTGGGGGGATCTCCACATACCCTTGGGCCGCCCCACCGTCGAGGGTGGTGAGGACGGAGGAGGTACTAGGCCTGTTCCGGGCAGAAAAAGGTGCCCTCCAAGACCTAGTCACCTCCTCATGCACCTCCGGGAAGAATGGAACCGGAGGCGGTTGCCGGCGATCGGCCTGCGCCCCCAGGAACCAATCGTTCAGCCTCGAGCGTTCGGGAGAAGGAGGAGGCCTCCAGTGCAGCCCGACGCTCTCAGCGGCCCGGGAAAGCATAGCAGTCAGTTCTGGATCTGACTCGGGCAACGCCACTCTTCCTGATGGAGGCAGCGCAGCCGAATCATCATCTCCAGAACCTAGCTCATCCCCCGATGCAGTGATCGACATCCTGTCATCTGCTGGAGCTCCGAACGAGATGCTGGGCCCCGCCCTGTCCGAGGACTCCACAAGCTCGTCCGGAAACCCCAGACGGTGCGATGCGCTGGAGGAGTGAGAGGCCCGCGGAGACGCACTCGACGGGGAAGTTCTCACTGTGATCCTCAAGTCACCCTGACCATGAGCCGAAGTAGCCCTCCGAGAACCAGAGGAACTAGAACGGGGCATGGCAAGGGGGATACCCCCCCGTTTGACGAGGAGGTATCTGGAGCGCAGCATCGCGATGGTCATGTTCCCACACAGAGAACATGAGTCATCCACGAGCGCTGCTTCAGCGTGCTGAAAGCCCAAGCACGAGACACAGCGATCGTGACCATCAGATGAAGCCAGGAAACGACCACATCCAGAAACACACGAGCGGGAAGCCATCTTTAAAAAGACGCCCGTCGCTCGTGGAGCTCTTTTAGAATTTGCTCTTTTCAGAAAAAATATGCTCTTTTAGAAAAGTGCTGAAGCGCACAGGGGAGGTCGCGGCGAGACCGCAGTGGAAGAGCTGCAGCACGCCTTAAGGGAAGCAGCAGCACTGGATCGCAACCTCCGCTGACGCGCCGTAACACCAACACTGTAGCTGTCTGTAGACACTCTCAGAGATTCGCACGAAAGGCTTGGCTCCGAAGCGAAAAGCTGATGTGCGTTTGCACGCGCTCTCCTTTTATACCCGCGCTGTGGGGCGGGGTGCCAACTGTCATTGGCTTGTTTTGTTAACACTCGAAGATGATTGGGCTCTCGAGCGAGATCCCATTAGTCAGTCACACTGACGTTACGTCGAACGTGACTGACTGATAGGGAACTACAGTAACAAAACTTTTTTATTCTTGAGCAAAAATCAACACTACACTCTCTAAGTTTCTGACAGATCAGTCTGGAGGCACTTCAACTCCCAAAACTATTGTTAGCCAGACAAATAAGCATAATTTACTCTCAATGACCAAACTTTCTGTGAAATCCAACATGAGAGAGATATTCACAAAATGAGACCAAACAGCCAATGTTTCGTCATAACTAGTGTTGTTTTTGGCGGCCTGTTTTAATTTTAGTTTTAGTCTAGCCTTTGTGTGAAGCTGTCATTTTAGTTTTTATTAGTTTTAGTCACGTTCATACTCTTTTTAGTCTAGTCAAGTTTTAGTCAACTAAAAGTCTGAGCATTTTAGTCTTATTTTAGTCAGAATTATCCATGACTATTTTCGTCTAGTTTTAGTCGACGAAAACTGATGACTATTTTCGTCTAGTTTTAGTCAACGAAAACTGATGACATTTAGTCTAGTTTTAGTCAATGAAAATTGTATTTTAGTCTCTTTTTAGTAATGCAATTCTATTTAACCCAGTCAATATAGTATAAGTACCTAGCAGTATAGACGAAACCAAAATTTTCTTTTAGCCAAACCCATTTCAAACAAGGTTATCTTATTATATTATTGTTACCTTATAGACTTAAGAATACATCCAAAGACACTGATTTGAATTTACAACATTTATTTTACCAACCAAACATATTAGAAGTACACACACATAAATTTAAATAAATAAAAACAATAAATAAAATAAAATAGCATCACATGACAATGCCAGAAAAAAATATATAACATTACATTCAAGTTTAACAAAGAGAAACAAGGTGCTTGAATGCTCGAGCTACAATAACATACTAAAAAGTGCAAATAAAATGTGTGTCTGTTACTTGTATTGATTGTAAACTGAAGTCAGATGAAGCCGGCCATCGGTCCCTTTCTCTGTGTCAGACTTAACTTTGTTTGTTGTCACCTTCTAAATAATGCCGCGAGTGGAGCTTGAGGAAGTGACGTCGCCTGCGTCTGCGCAGAGTGTTGCCAAGTCCCCAAATATTTAGACCCTGGAACTTTACCGGGGACCCCCCCTCGAAATGCGATTGGGCTAGTTTTGAGTAGCAATTGGGCGGGTTTTGTTGCGAAAACCTGGCAACCCTGACAGCCCCTGAAGTAACGTTAAGTCACATGAAACAGAAATACTGCAAAATAATAACGCGACTAAACGAGACGAAATAACGTTATAACATTTCGTTTCGTCTCGTTTTGGTCAACGAAAATGAAGAGACATTTTAGCATAGTTTTTATTTTGTAAACCACATTTAGTCTCGTTTTTATTCGTCAACGATATTGCATTATACATTTAATTATCGTCATCGTCACATGACCAGCATTTACGTTTCGTCTCGTCTCGTTTTCGTCACGTGATAAAGGTTCGTTGACGACGATATTTCGTCATAATTTTCGTTGACGAAAGCAACACTAGTCATAACTACAGAACTCACTGTATAGCTTTGTTCAAACTGTACAATATAAATATATATGAAATTATTCTAATATGCTGATTTGATACTCAAGAACCATCTCTTCTTCTTATTAATGTTTAAATTTTTTTCTGGATTCTTTGATGAATAGAGAGTCATCCTTTTATCTTCATGCAAAATCTAGTGTTTTTACATGTTTTTGTTTGTTTGTTTTTTTCTTGTAGATTTTAACCAGACGTCAGTGCCATCAGCAAGAGGCCGTATGGGAGCTGCTGCAGACAGAGTCAGACTACATCAAGAAATTGCACGTCATTACTGATGTAAGAGCTCGCTGATGTTTACTTCAGTACACTATCTTAGTATCTACGCAAATGTGTGTGAAAATGCTATTGAAATAGGTCTCGTTGTCTTCAACAAGGCCATGAGAGGAATTTATAATATTTATCTTGTCAGGTGCTCATTGACATCAGCATTTGTGGTACTTTTATGTGTCTTGTGACAGATTATATGTGAAACTTTATAGCACGGTATAATCAGAATCTCTTCCTCTTTCGCCAGCTGTTTCTGTGTGGCCTGCTAAACCTGCAGGAGAGTGGTTTGCTAAGTGAAGTCGAACCTGTGCGCCTCTTCAGTAATATTCAGGACATTGTGCAACTGCACATATCCCTGTGGGCTGAGGTCATGTTGCCGGCGCTAGAGAAAGCCAGACAGAAAAGATCAGTGATCGACCCCACTGAACTACATCAGGGCTTCAGCACTGTGAGTGTGTGAATATCATTTGTCAAGACTTTAATGAACTGTTCACCCATTTGCTGAAATTTACTCATCCATAGGCCCTTGAAGTTTTAGATGAGTTTGTTGTATGTTCACTGAATGGGTGCCGTCAGAATGAGAGTCCAAATATGTCACAATAATCTACAAGTTATCCACATGACTACAGTCCATCAGTCCAACAGAAAGCCACGTTTGAAGTAAATTCATCATCAAGACGTTTTCCACTTCAAACCATTGCTTTCTGCTTAGATATGTGTCCTCTATCCATAAATATGCTTTCTCCGGTGAAATGTCTTGTTTGAATCAGAATTTTAGCTCTCTTTGTGCTCTTTCTTACGGCATTCATTAGTTGATTTTAAGCATTTTTGTGAACTTAAATCCTTTAAAGTTATCAATTTTCCCTACATTTTTAAACATTTTGCTGGCCTGATTTAGTTTTTTTATGTGCAGTTTGGTTTCCGATTCAAGCCCTACATCCATTACTACATGGAGGAAGAGGCCTGTATGGAGTACATGCGCACTTTACTGAAAGACAATGAACTCTTCAGAATATATGTAACTGTGAGTAATTATTACCATCCGTATCTGGTTACTCTTCAGCCAGACACATTAACCTTTGATGGATTCAGTCTAGGGACAAATATAAAGACATGTCTGAAGGTTTATTGTATATGAGAGATCACCTGTATTGTAACTGCACTCTCATTATGACTCAGTGATTCCATCATGGTCTGCTTGTGCTGTCAGTGCATGTTTATGATTGTTCACCAAATGAGACTTTCAATAAACTTTTCCATCCTGTAGTGGGCAGAAACTCATAAACAGTGCAACCGGCTGAAGCTGACAGACATGTTGGTGAAGCCTCATCAAAGACTTACTAAATATCCACTGCTGCTCAAAAGTGTGTTGAAAAAGACAGATGACCCGCCAACTCGTGAGGCCCTTAACAAAATGGTAAGAAATGATTTCTAAAATCTGTGCAGTAGAGCACATGCACACATTGTTCAGTAGTAAATTGTTTATTTTAATGTTGTTTACAATAGTGTATTCAAACTAGGGGGTTTTGGGATTGCCAGTCCATGCCAAATTGTATTGAATTATATAATAATCACAATAATATTGTGAAATATTCAGATTTCACATTTAAATTCTTGGAAAAAAATAAAGAAAGAAAGAAAGAAAGGAATTGTAACCTGGTAAAAGTTTAAAGTAAACAATTTTATATATATATATATATATATATATAAAATGTATTATATTTTATTATATTATATAAAAATGTATAATTTGATATAAATAATTGCAATTTAAGTGAAAAATATTACCTATTATTATTTAGATATTTAAGATATACGTTAAACTTTTTTGATTTAACTTTTTACTTTTACTTAAGTTGTTTTACTGATAATATTTTTTTAAAAACTTTTTTTTATTAGAAAAATACTAGCACTTTGGACTCGAGTGTACTGTATTTAGTGGCTATGTATATATATATATATATATTGCCAATAAATACAGTACACTCGAGTCCAAAATGCTAGGATTCCGTCTTATAATATATATATATTAGGGATGTGCGGGACTAGTCGACTAAACGGTACAGCTCCTACTAGTCGACACTGAAAACAATAGTCGACTACTCGAGAGAAAAAAAAACGATGATTTTATCATTCAAATTACCATCATTTTAACGTTACATTTAAAACATTTGAAAGAACAGTTAAAATAAAACTTTTGAAAAAGAATACATATATCAAAATATATAAATATTTTTAAAAGCGTATCTGGGCGGAAACTAAATTTTTACCTCACATGCTTTTTCTTCATGTCAGTTGCGGCGAGCTCAAAATGACCACGCGAAAGACCAGCAAGGTCTGAGATTATTTTGAATTAGAAGGAAATGGAAAGGTTTTGTGTAAACTGTGTAATGTCAAATTGGCTTACAATAACTTTACTGGAGCTATGCTTAATCATATTCAATACACGTATGCGTTAGCTTGGAGTCTAGCCAAAGCCAAATGTCAATCATGTCATACACTACAACCTGCCGCCGCGGTCCGCGATCCTATCCGCGCTGTCTATTCCTCTAAACGAAGACCCACTTCGGTGGTGGTGTGGGATTTCCAGGCTCTTTTCAAACTGTCTGCTTGCTTGTAGTTATCTCTCTGCGTGCCTGTGACTTCAGTTCCTGCCGAGCGCTTTTTTTGCAGAATCGCCTCTAGTCCTGTCTTTCGCCAGACCACGTTAACATGTTAAATTCACTGAACAAATGCGCACGGTCTGAGTAAGTAAAACGAGCTTTGTTTTGTTTTTAGACAATATAGCCAACATGAAGTACATTTTTAAAAGCCGTTTTAATGCTATTCCTTGATAAACTTTCCTATTGTTTTTTTTACTTTTGTTTTAATATGTGGTTTAATATGTTGGCTAAAGTTATATGAAAATGAAGAATTCTGTCAGTCTATTGATTGATTTTCCATTTCTGCATTGCTCCAACCGATCTGAATAAATAAGCTATGCACTGGTTTATGAAGAGTGTATGCTCTTCCTTTTTTTCTGTTTAAGGACCGCCTAAAATTAATTGATGATAACGCGAGGCAAGCATACGGCATAATCATGACCTATTTTTTGCAGAATTCATTGAGGGATTTGACAGTGATTCAAAGATTAAGTATTTCAACTGTATGCTGTTATATAGACACAAGCACAGTTGTTTGTTTTTTTTTTCATTTTTGGGGGGTTTCTAGCTTTTAGACTAGTCGGATACAAAACTTCCGTTTAAACGACAGTCAAATTAGTCGTAGCGCACATCCCTAATATATATATATATATATATATATATATATATATATATAAAATATATAATATATAATTTTCTATATTTTATTGTCTATTATCTTTATTGTGTATTGACAGAATAGTAAATATTAATAATAATTCTGTGATGTGACCCATAGTAAATATTTGTTTTTGTGGTCAGGTGGCTGCGGTTGAATGCTTCATTAACAGTGTGGACTCACAAATGAGACAAAGGGAGGAAAAACAGAAGCTGGCTGCCATCGCTGGACGTATAGAAGCGTATGAGGCCGTGGAGGGGGCCAGCGAGGAAGTGGAGAGGGTGAGACGCATAAACTACGAGTCACTATCTTCAGAATGTTGCATGGTTTATATGAGATCTTGAAGAAACAAGTAGCAACTCAAGATATGCTAACTGTCTCTATAACCATCCATTGTGTGTGCATTGACCCTTCAGATCCTCAGGGAATATAATAATTTTGACCTGACCGCTCCAGTCATGGGCGCTCCACCTGAAGAGACTCGTCAGCTGCTCCTAGAAGGAGCTCTGAAGATGAAGGAGGGTAAAGAGAGCAGGGTATGATTTCCTCTTTATATTTGTTACACGAAGAAACAGAGCCAGCATTTCTGAGTGCACTTTAGTAAGAAATATATTTTTAACTAACAGCCGATAGTTGTCTTAAAGCTTCTCACTGGTCTCCATTAACTCCTTTTTCCGACAGATGGATGTATACTGTTTCCTGTTCACTGACGTTCTGTTGATTACTAAGTCGGTGAAGCGTGTGGAGAAAGTGAAGGTGATCCGGCAGCCTCTCGTCATCCATAATGTGGTGTGCCGAGAGCTGAAAGACCCAGGAAGCTTCCTCCTTATCTACCTCAACGAGTTTCGCTGTGCCGTGGCCTCCTACTGCTTTCAGGCCAACAGTGGCACTCAGAGCCGCAGCTGGATTGAGGCCATTTACAACGCACAGGTATTAGAATTAACCTTTTGGTTACTAACCGTTGGTTACTTAAACCATTGCTGGTTTTAATATGAAGAGTTTCCCCATGCAGAACCAGCTCCAGAGACTTCTCTCCGAGTCCCAGAGAGATGACACAGATGACAGGGATGAGGATGAGACGGAAAGCAGCATGTCCACCTCCAGCTCTCCATCATTACAGCACAGAGAGCCGCTAGGGAAGAGGTACTGTTTATAAAGTGTTCCTTATGTACTGTACAGTGCATATAGATTATTCCTGTAGTTCAAACAGTACAGCATGGCGCTAACAAGACCATGCAATGTAAGCCATTTTAGAAAAAAATCTAAAATGCATAACTTAAAATGTAAATAACAAATAATTAAAATATATCTTTCTTGCTTGAATGAATATATGAAAAATATTTTTTTAAAAGGTAATATGTATTAATACATTAGTAATTTATGTAATACATATAATTAAAGATTCCTAAATGTATATTTTAATTTCCATTTAGTCATTTAACAGACGCTTTTATCCAAAGCTATAATAATAAAAAAAAAAAAAAAGTCAGAGTAATAGAAAAAGAATAGAGAACTCTAGTGTTAGAGGGTAATTTTTTTAATACAAAGAAAACCAGTAGTAGAATAGACAGTGCAAGTGTTAGAGGGTAATTTTTTAAATAAATAAAAAGAAAACAAGTTGAAATAATAGAAAACGAATAGAGAACGCTTGTGTTAGAGGGTCCATTTAAATAAAAAACAAGTAGTAGAATAGAAATAGAAGAGAGAGTGCGAGTGTTAAAGGGTCAAGTTTATCGAAAGAAAGAAAGAAAAAAAGAAAACAAGTAGATAAAATTAAAATAGAGTAGATAAAATAGTGTTAGAGGGTCAATTTTTTGAACACTAGTGTTAAAGGGTCAAGTGTAGATGGTCTGATATTAATATATGTAACTAAGATATATATGAATGAAAGATATGATACAGTATATGAAATGAATATATGAAAATATGAAATATGAAAGAAATCATCATGAAGAAATACGACTGTAA
This sequence comes from Aspiorhynchus laticeps, assembly GCA_023376895.1. NCBI lineage: Eukaryota > Metazoa > Chordata > Actinopteri > Cypriniformes > Cyprinidae > Aspiorhynchus > Aspiorhynchus laticeps. The sequence continues at coordinate 45,351 of JALXFT010003919.1, forward strand.
AGTACTAGTTACTGTCAGAATCACTATCACAATCTTAGCATGACCTTTTCTTAAATGACACAGTATGTTTATTGAAAGATCAAAGCACATCCAGCAGTCTAATAGATATTAATTTTTCTTTTCCAAAAGCCTCTCTCTTTCACCAAGTCACTCTGATGGCTCCACGGAAACTCTTTCTGTGGCGGCTATGGAAGAAACGGATGAGCTTGGGTCCTTGTCGACCGTTCAGACTGCGTCGTTGAGAAACTCCCTGCTGTCTTCATCAAGCCTGCGGGATTCCTTCTCTACTAATGACAGCAAAACTCTGGAAGGTCTGAGTGATTTGGTTGGCACGGATATGGAGCCAGAAAGTCGCTCTCTTTCTATCGACAGTGCGTACGGAACTCTCTCGCCTCAGTCCCTGATCGCAGAGCTGGACTTAAAGGGAGCGGTTTGCCAGAGCGAGGGAGAAGAGACCGATCCTGGGGAGGAAGAAGAGGCATTTGAGGATGATGAAGATGGTGATGAGGAGGATTCAATAACCTGGAATGGCTCTCAGATTACTGTAAATGAGTCCTTCGTTTCAGATGCCCATTCAAACAATGAGAAGGATGATTTTTCTGGGATGTCTCAGGCCCCGGGTTGTCGCTCACATATGCTGCGGCGCCGTTCGCCCGTCCAGCCCCGTCCAGACTACCTGCAGTACTTTGCCCTCAGGTCACGCTCCGAGGACGACCTGCTTCAATGCCTCACAGCTCCTCGCTGTCCCTCTGGCAGGAACAACGTCAGCAAGAGCTTGACACACCTCGCCAAACAGACGTCTCGCAGCACAGAGCGATTCCAGTCAGACGAGGAAGACTTCTGTGAAGACCCCAAAGCACTGTCGAGCAAGCTGACCAACACACTTAGGAGAGCAGAGGCCAGGCACGTGCAAAGGACCCTCAGCTGCCCCAATGGCGAGGCGGACTGTGAGACTACAGAGAATGAGACACCGCCCTCCGGTGGTCTGGAGGAAAAGAGTGACTTGGTGCAATCACATCAGCAGCATAAGAAACTGACCTTGGCTCAGTTGCACAGGATACGTGCTACCATGGTGCTCAATTCAACACTGACAGCATCGTAAGTCCACAATATTTCACATATTTAGGTCATATTTCACTCCAAATTTTAATGTATAATATAAAAACAATGCTTTTCATAAATATAATATATAATGCATTTTATATTTATCTTGAACAAAAATAAGATATATTTTTACACTGTGACATTATTTTCATGACAATTAAGAATACTGATATCCCCAGTTGTCTGGCTTTATCATTACTATAACTAAAGAAAATTATAAAACTTAAAATTTTAAGTATATTACCATAAAGGTATGGGGTCAGTAAGATTTATTAAATGTTTTTGAAAGGAGTCTCATATGCTCAACAAGGCTGCATTTATTTGATCCGAAGAACTGTAAAAACATTAATATTATGAAATATTTTTTCAATTTAAAAGATTTTTTTTTCCTGTTTTAATATTGTTTTAAAATGTTTTTTATTCTTGTGATGGCAAAGCTGAATTTTCAGCAGTCATTATTTCAGTCTTCATTTGTTGCTGTTGCAAGAAACAATTCTTCTTTTTATTAATATTAAAAACATGAATATTCAAAGCAATATTTTTATTAATACTGCTGTATAATATTTTGTGGGAACTGTGGAAACTATATTTTTAGGTACCTTTGATGAAAAGAAAGTTCAAATCAACAACATTTATTTATTTAGTATATGTCTTTACTTTCATTTTTGATCAATTTAATGCATCTTTAAAATAAATATACATTTGTAAAATACAATTTGATAGTATTTGTTGTAAAGTTAATGTATGCAGGTTTTAATTTAGTGCTTGTGCCTGGACATGATAATTTTTATTACTGAGAATATATTGTAATGAAAATGTTAGGTTTGATATTTAATGCAAAATATAATTTCAGTCTTGTATCCACAAGCAAGTTGCAGTTCAAACATGTTGCTTAGACCTTGTCTTTCTTCACCAACTGCACATGGTAAATTAGCCATTCTTATAAACTTGCTATAAAAAGATGTCAACACTAGGCATTAGTATGTACCCCTCAAACTCTTGTCTTCTCTCTAATAGCTTGCTGACAGCTTGTTCCTGCACTTTGTTACAGAACTCTCCCTCATTGTCCAGACATGCTCGCACAGCGTGTCCTCCTCATTGTTAATGTTCTCCAAAGAGTGTGGCACGCCATTAGCCATCAGTGTGTACTATTACAAGACAATGTGCTCTTCTGATATAGCTTTTAATAGGGTGAGACACACTGATTTCAGTCAGGCAGGCACAGGATAGCCAAGCCCCTATTGTCTAGCCTTCATGGGAAGTTGGCATTTCAACATCCAGCGCTTTTGTCCCTAGTGTCTTTTATCTAATAATCTCAGTCTCCACCCAGAGTTATTAGAGAATTGGATCATCAGAGAGAATGACTGGATCTGGAATCCTGAGGAGTTGTTCAACTTTTTCCATGTATTGTCTCTATTTTAACCTTGTGGAAGGTCTCTAATTGTTCCCTTATGTTTGAGTGATGATCTGTTGTTATGAAATGCTAGGCAGTTGCTTTGAAATGATATAAACGATGATGTCACATCACATATATATTATAAATTTGCTATTTATATTAACATTTTTCTGTTTCTCTCTGTTTCTCTAGGGAAGTTTAGCGTTTGAGTAAATGAAGCTGAAGCCATTAGCTGGTCTATTGGTGGGACTTAAACCAAGTCTTTGGTCCAAGACTACATCTGTACCCAAGAGGACGTACAACTCAGTGACTCAAATACAAACAGGCAGAACGCTGTGGAACTCTCGGTTAAAAGCCATGATCATAATTCTCTAATTTAATATTGAATATGATGTTAAAGGGTCATATATACAAAGACGTTAATTTTGTATAATACCTGTCTGACAAAAAGAGACTTGAGTCAATTTTTATTTAACGATGCACCAGTCAGGGCTTTTGCAGAATAAAAGGGACATTGTGTCTAACATTTAACCTCTACTCCATGCATTACTGCCCTGTGGAGGTCTGTTTTCACACAAAGTATGAATATAAACTCTAAAGCACTCTTAATTCCAGTCATTTCATTTGACCTCTGAGTCCTAAGAGCTTTTTTGCAATGCTAGATGATGTAGCTCCTGAAACGCCTAAAATAGATTTACTCTTAGGTTGTAGGAATTTACTGAATCACACTTGATATGAAAAAAAAGTCAAAAAAGAACAACTGTGGACTACTTCTGCTTCAAACGCCACAATAATCAACTTGCATGCATTTTTTTCAGTGTTCTGTAAATATGGTATTTATTGAACCTGCTTTGTTTTGTAGGAAATATCCTTATTGTTGATGCCTTTTGATTGTTATGTTTCTTTTTGCTATTTGAATGGTTAGCACTGTCTCTGATTTGTCAATTGACATCAAAAGGGCTGAATCCATGTCTTATGCCTGGATTTGATCAGTTTACATATGTAGCTTCAATATTTACAGGTTACAAATTTGCACAGTCCTTCTAAAGAGAAAACACAACCTGCAAACGTCCAATTAAAATGCTTCAGATGCCAAATCCACTGCCAAAATGTGTCCATTTTGTTTATTTATGAAACTGAATGAATATCATCTGTTGTTAATGAAAAGATATTCCAAAAATTTACATCAGAACAAAGAAGGGGGCTGAGAGTGACTTCAAATGTTTATGTCCTTCCAAGCAAATCTGAATGCTCCTTGTCTCACCTCGATCATGCTTAATTTACAATGTGCCTGTTTTTCATTTTGTAACCTTTTCAAGCAACATGGTCAGTGAGGAAAGACTACAGGATCATACTGGTGAGCTGTTCAGCTGTCAAATATAAAATTGGAATATTCCAGTGATCCACAAGGTGGCAGCAAATATCTACTTTTTAAATCTTTGACTTCATGTTGTTTGTACAGCTGATGGAGAGATGGTCATGCAACCTATTTTTCCATCATCATCATTTTTATGTAAACCCAAATATGAACAGGCCGAGATGTAAAATCCTCTTAGGCACTATGTTTAGAAATAAGGTATAATGTTTAGAAATAAATGTGCCACGTGCTATATCAGTTATGACAATTAGGTTTAGTATGAAGAATTTGCTTCCACAACTTTTTTAGCCTTAAGTAGCCTACTTGTCCCTTCTCTCTTTTCTGGCAGACGTCTTTGGGTTGTTAGCAGAGTCTTGAGCATTTGTTACCCCAGAGTTTTATTGCTCATTGCGGGAGCTGAGTCTGCACTGTGGCTCATGGCCATGCTGTGAGCAACGCCTGTAAACAACACAGCACCAACACCCTGATGAAAAAGCAACTGGGGTCACCTTCACTAATTACTACCAGGTCTTACACTACATATGTCTCTGTCGATATCAGGCCATGCAACTGAAAGATCATCTGTTTTTTATATATATATATATATAGATATACAGGTGCATCTCAATAAATTAGAATGTCGTGGAAAAGTTCATTTATTTCAGTAATTCAACTCAAATTATGAAACTCGTGTATTAAATAAATTCAATGCACACAGACTGAAGTAGTTTAAGTCTTTGGTTCTTTTAATTGTGATGATTTAGGCTCACATTTAACAAAAACCCACCAATTCACTATCTCAACAAATTAGAATACTTCATGAGACAAATAAAAAAAAAAATTTTAGTGAATTGTTGGCCTTCTGGAAAGTATGTTCATTTACTGTATATGTACTCAATACTTGGTAGGGGCTCCTTTTGCTTTAATTACTGCCTCAATTCGGCGTGGCATGGAGGTGATCAGTTTGTGGCACTGCTGAGGTGGTATGGAAGCCCAGGTTTCTTTGACAGTGGCCTTCAGCTCATCTGCATTGTTGGGTCTGGTGTCTCTCATCTTCCTCTTGACAATACCCCATAGATTCTCTATGGGGTTCAGGTCAGGCGAGTTTGCTGGCCAGTCAAGCACAGTAACACCATGGTCATTGAACCAGCTTTTGGTACCTTTGGCAGTGTGGGCAGGTGCCAAGTCCTGCTGGAAAATGAAATCAGCATCTCCATAAAGCTTGTCAGCAGAAGGAAGCTTGAAGTGCTCTAAAATTTCCTGGTAGATGGCTGCGTTGACTGTGGACTTCAGAAAACACAGTGGACCAACACCAGCAGATGACATGGCAGCCCAAATCATCACTGACTGTGGAAACTTCACACTGGACTTCAAGCAACATGGATTCTGTGCCTCTCCACTCTTCCTCCAGACTCTGGGACCTTGTTTCCAAATGAAATTAAAAATTTACTTTCATCTGAAAAGAGGACTTTGGACCACTGAGTTCTTTTTCTCCACAGCCCAGGTAAGATGCTTCTGACGTTGTCTCTGGTTCAGAAGTGGCTTGGTAGCCCTTTTCCTGAAGACGTCCGAGCGTGGAGACTCTTGATGCACTGACTCCAGCTTCAGTCCACTCCTTGTGAAGCTCTCCCAAGTGTTTGAATCAGCTTTGCTTGACAGTATTCTCAAGCTTGCAGTCATCCCTGTTGCTTGTGCACCTTTTCCTACCCAAATTCTTCCTTCCAGTCAACTTTGGATTTAATATGCTTTGATACAGCACTCTGTAAACAGCCACACCTTTCAGTAATGACCCTCTGTGACTTACCCTCTTTATGGAGGGCGTCAATGTTCGTCTTCTGGATCATTGCCAAGTCAGCAGTCTTCTCCATTATTGTGGTTTCAAAGAACAAGAGATACCCGGAATTTATACTGTATGGATGGTCATTAATTGAAACTCAAATGTAAATATTCTAATATTTTGAGATACTGATGTTTGACTTTCATGAGCTGTAAGCTCTAATCATCAAAATTAAAACAAAAAAAACTTTTGAAATGTTTGAAATTTCTTTAGATTGTGGCATGATGTGTTGCTCTTTAAGCATGCTTCACTTTGTCAGACAGGTTCTATTTAAGTGATTTCTTGATTCAACAGGTCTGGCAGTAAGATTAAGATTAAGATAAGATCAGGCCTGGGTTTGCTTAGTGAAATTTAACTCCGATTTCTAAAATAATGTTGTTAATCACAGTTCTTTCATGATTTAACAGGAGGAGGCAATTCATTTTTCACGTAGGGCCAGGTAGGTTTGGACAGCTTTTTTCCCTTAATAAATTAAATCATAATTTATAAACAGCATTTTGTATTTACTTGCATTATCTTTGCTTAATATTAAAATTTGTGTGATGATGAATCTTTTAGCTAAGTGTGACTAATATGCCAATAAAAAATAAAAAAAAACAGGAAGGGGGCATAAACCTTCTCATATATATTTAGAGGCCTATATATATACTGTATATATATATAACTACTCCTACGCATCCTACATAGGGTGTTCACGGATTGAAAGCCGACCTAGCACAGCAAATATGAGTTGAACGAAGTGACAGTGATTTCTATTCCATAAGGGGACATGGTTATGGGGGAAAATATAAATGGAAGGAAAATTTCTTTTAGAAAAGAAACGCAAACTTATTAGCTCGGAATTCGTTTGATCTGTCAAATCGAACCGTGCACTGCTGTAGGCTAATAGCTACATAAATCCTCATATAAAACTTTTAACAGTGTTGAAAATTTTACACAAAATTCCGAAAACACAAAATCTGAAAGAGTCTTTTGCCGTAGCGCATTTAAATTCCTCGTATGAACTGTCTTTGAGATTGTCATTTGCTCGCAAAACTTGAGTCATCAGCAAATATATTTTAATTTCTCATCCCTCGTGGATTACAGGGATATGAACAAAGACTCAATGGAAGAAGTAGCTCAATGGTTTGTTGTTCGTGTTTAAAGGGGCAGGCCAGGCGGAGAGAGAGAGAGCGTGAATAATGAAGGTGGGTCTGTGGAGCAGACAGCTGCTGACGCTGCTGCTGATGTCGCTGGTCGAGTAACAGCAAGTCTTCCTTTGCGATAGAAGTTTGTCAGGGGAATAAAGAGTGCTAATTCGGCTTTATTCTGCTTTCAACACATCCTAGAGTGATAACCCAAGAGGATAACGGACATGAACTTGGCTGTACCCTTGTGCGCTCGAGCGCTTTTCTTGGCTCAACGTGAGTATCTGATTTACCTGTATCCAAAGACAAAGTTGGTGTTGTTCTTTTAGTTTTATTGTGCTTCTGTTTACATTGACAGCTGAGAGAAGAATAGGTAAATGAATAATGATAATAAAGTTGGGCTTAAATTCTCATCAAAGTTTGTGTGGTAGTGTACATATGGTGTGCAAGAAACATACTCTCCCCTCACCTGAGTGTATATCTTTGCATGTCTCTTGAGGGTCGTACACGTTTGTGAATATTCTCTGCTGTTTAAACGTTTTATAATGTCATGTAATGTTTTTTCAGTCTGTATTTTGCACCGTTGACCCAGACCCAAATGTCAAAACCATCTGGCGCAGATAACTTCAAACTGTGTACAATACTGATGACTTTGTTTTGAACTAACCCAAAGAAAAGTTTCTGCTCTCAACAAACTGGTCTGCTTGATAGAAGCACCAAAAGTTAAGCACATAAAGGAAATAAAGAAAAAAGACTATATTTCTGGACATTCTGTGGAATAAATGCCAGATGTGGCATGGCATTTTATTTTGTGGTGGTAAGTATGCGATGTTTGTCCAAGATGGCCTTGTTTTTCTCTTCTTGTTTAAGTATCTGATCCAGTGATGAGTTACAAACAGCTGAAGCTTATTCTTGTGGAGGTCTTTGTGCTGAAGACCAAATTAATCAAGAAATTTCCCCTTATCTAACATAATTGCATATTTAGAACTCAGGAGTGACTCAGGGTGATTCACTTAACAAACAACAAAGACATAAGGTTTTATTTAAAACAAATATTATTCAAATCTACTCATCTTATCACAGGTTGAGTCAGTATTGTAAACTTATGATTAACCAGTTTTGGTCAGTTAAGACTGGCCCATTGGTCTTTCTTTTCTTCTCTCAGTTAGAGCTTGATGTTTCACTGTAAACTGAGCTCTGTTTGAATTTGCCTCCATATTATCTTCTAAAAGGATTTTTACATCCATCTAGCCTGCTAAATGCTCCATACACTGAATTACTGAAGTAAAATATTCACTTTATTGACCCTTCAGCTTAAATTAACACACTAGACATTTTGTTGTAGTTTTTGTTTTGAGTGGAAAATCCCATAACAATATGATTCTGCACACTCAGCAGGTCTGTAAGTCAATAAAGGTGAAGTCTTACCTATAGTTTAATCCATGTAAACAAACCTTGAAAGGCTTTAAATATCCAGGCCTGACAAACAGCACTGCTCTGAGTTTTCTTCTGGGCTGAGATTGAGAATGCTGGCTCAGTTCAGGTGTACAACTATCTATGAAATCATTTCCATCATCAAAAATACAGTTCTTTATTCAATTGTATTCAGTTTTTTTGAAGCTTCCATGTTCCATGCTTGTCATGAAAGAACATTGGACAAGAACATTCTTTAAAATATCTTCTTTTGTTTTTCACTGAAGAAAGAAAGTCATATAATGGCATGCGGGTTAGTAAATGTCAAAGAATTGTCATTTGTTTGGAAAATGTGAGATATAGAACAAGAGATGCAGTTTTGGTTTACAGAATCATGTGCAGGTGTACCTTTGCCCTCAACATGTTTGTGTGAATATGAGTGTGCATGTGTGAATGAAATGCGGATATATGAGCAAACGGACAAGTCGTTGCATTTCAAAGTGCTTCCTCAGCAGATTCCAAGCCCTTGACCCTCTCCCTCCTCCTCCTCTGCCTTTCACTCTGATGGTTGTGGTTACTCTGGCTTCTAACACATCCTTATTACTGCCTTTCTAATGCCCTCGGGATTTGCTGTACATTTCTCTTTCTCTCATTTGACACAAAATCATTATAACATACAACAACCCTCAAAGACCAAACAAACCCAGCATGTGAGGAGAAGTATTTACTGTGCAGTTTAACTATGATGAATTTCTTTCTTTATTGTAAAAGTCTCTAAAAAGCATTATATTTCAGAGGAACTGAAAGAGCAGTCTAAAATAGTACAATTGAAAACTGAAATAATTGTACAGACATTGACCATTTACCGTTTCAGTGGTTAAATTATCTGAATGTTAGTCGCAAAAAAACACACTGCTCTGAATTTGCAAGGTGTGTTTCACATGGTTGTGAACCGTTAAAATGTCTTGTTCATCCAACAGAGTGTATGTTTGTCTTTTGTACTGTATTTCTTTAAATGTGTAGGTTGTGAGAATAGAATTAAAAAAAGTAAGCCAACCCATTTTATAAATCTCTCATATTTATAGCATGTTGAAAAAGAAAGCACAGCAAATGTTCCCACTTTATGACTAAGGGAGTGGTTGGATTGTCTCAGACCCTCTTAATGCGAGAGGATCTGAGACAATCCAACCACTCCCTTAGTCATAAAGTTCATGGTCATCAAAATGAAAATGGTCATCATTTACTCACCCTCATGTTGTTCCAAACCTGTATGAATTCATATGGCTGTTTTGTTAACAGATCAAACATTCTCTCATGAACAAGTGGATTTCAGGATTTTCTTTTTTTGGTGAACTATCCCTTTAAGGTTGATTTGAATTTTAAATTGACAAAAATTCCAGTAATTGAGAATAATGTGGGCTTCGGTAATATCTAGTTAAATGTTTGTATTTTAAGCAGTACCGCCGCTCCCTATACGCAGAGTACGCAGTTTGCGTAGGTCACCAACTCCCAGGGGGGCACCATCACAGTTGCTCAAAAAAAAAAAAAAAAAAAAACCGTGATGCGCCATTCCCGCATCTGCGCCCGCAACCGCTCACGGCTGAATGCAAATTATCATAATTGATGGACAACTATGCCTGTGAAAAGACATCAGAAATCTGGAGCCAAGAAAAAATAAAAAAAAATAAAAAAAAGATGAAGACCCTATTGCGGGCGTCACTTTCAGATAGGCTACATTCATAATCCTGTGAAACTTTTTTTGGTTTTGAGGTTAATAACGTGTTTTAATGTCGGAAATAATATTCTCTCCGAGTTTCCATGTTCCCTTACGAAAGTTAGCCATGGTTTTAACACAAATCATTTTTTTTTTTTAAATCATGGTTCTATAGACATGGTAACCGCATAAATATTAACCATGGTTTTGTTACTTCAAATAATAATATACAAAGAAGTATTAATATAATATTTTTTGTGGTTATAAAAGCTAAGCCAACAACAGCCTTTAAAATGACTTAAAATGCATTATATAAAAACAATGAGGTAACCCTGCTGAAAAAAACTATTGAACCATCACAGAAAATTCTAACACCATCACAAATGAATCACAAATAAATCACAAATACCATTACAAACCATCAACTTTTAACCATTAAAATCACAAAAAAATGGTTTTCTGTAGTGTGTTTTGGGACATATTTCATTAGGATTTATTGGTTTTAACAAGCCACCAATAGAAGGTGACCAATTACCAGTAGAGACCAACAGGGTCCATTACAGTTTCCATTAAAACCAATACAAGTCCCATTAGAACCAGTAAAACCATTACAAATTCTGTGATGGTGTCTATTGTTTTTTTGTTTTTTTTCAACATTACATCTTATAAATGCCTGTAAAGGGAGTCAAAGGCCTGGTCATTGCTGCTGTTACACTTACAGGACGATCATATCCTTGTTTAATAGACTATTGATCAAGCATTTAATTCAAATATCCATGTAAATATATTTAATTTCTGTAATTAATTAAATTAATTAAGTAATTAATTAATATTTAATTTCTGGCCACCTTTTTGCTATAGATGACACAGCCTCTATAATTTCTTCAACAAAAAACATGTGGACATCACAACCCTTACAAAAATTAACCATGGTATTATCGTAGTAAAACTGCTTAATTTTCTTTTGTGTGATTTCTGAATGCTTGAGATCAAAAATCAATCAGACAACAGTATTAATAAAATAATAGCTAGCTATAGGTAACTGTCTGTAACTAGCTACAACTGTAATTTGTAAATAATACAATTTAATTACAATGTATTTATTTATAATTTTATATTTTATTAAAGTTATATTTTGACCCCTATAGTAGGTGTTTTTTTTTTTACTTCCATAATGTTTGAGGGAGGGGCACAACAATACAATCCTGCTTAGGGCACCCATTTGGCCAGCAGCGGCCCTGATTTTAAGTCTAAAGTTTACCAGAGATTATAAAGGAGTGTTTTATTAGCCAGGAGTGTTTTGATTCTTTTTGCAGACGTACGAAGAGGGTTTATTTCTGAGGGTTACAGACTCATGCAAACATCCATAAATAGTCCTTCCAGACATAAGGGCTACAAAATATTGGTGCTGCTTATTTTCCCAAAATGTTTGCTGACATAGAAATGTTACACAAACAGGGAAACCTACATGGCTGGCCATCACTGCATTTCTCAATCTCTTTGTGTATTGCTGGATTTTTCATGTAATATACCTGCAGTATATTGTTTTATTGTGCTCAGAAGCCCTCTGAGAGTAGTTTGCCATAAAACACCCAGTGTCAGATTAACAGTGCAGCTCAAGCGCCTGTTGATTTTTCAGAGCTAATTGTTTAAACAGTTATTTCTGAAAACACAGTGATAATTCCCACATCTAGTCTTTAACCTAGTGGGAAAAAGAAGAAAAAGAAAGAAACATGAGGTGGCATGTATGTAATTTTAACTAGTTTTTCTGTTTGCTTATTTTACAGTTCTGGCTTCATTCCTCTTAAGCCCTGGTAAGCACATTACTTGAATTTTAAAACTATAAAATGTTAATCAAAAGTGTATTACCTAACAGTATAAATTTCCAAAAATATACAATACCATTCAAAAGTTTAAGGTCAGTAAACACTCTAAAAAAATGGTGCTATATAGCACTAAAAGTGGTTATTTGGCTCGTAATCATAGGGGAACCACTTTTAGTGCTGTATAGCACCAAATCTTGGTGCTTCAGTGGTTCTTCACCGGTTCTTTGGCATGACTGAGGGGCTATATAGCACCGCTAACATATACAGAACCTGTTAAGCTCCTGTATGGTTCTTCAGCAGTTCTCCAGTGGTTCTTTGGGGTGATTAAGGTGCTATATAGCACCACTGCCGTACAAAGAACCTTGTTAAGCCCCTTTAAAGGTTCTTTACGAGCCAAAGAACCACTGTTGGTGCTGTTTAGCACCATTTTTGTTGAAGAAATACAATGCAATACATGGTTCTACATAGCACCATTTGACAAAGGTGCTGTATAGCACCTTTAAAGATATGGTGCTATATAGCACCAAAAATGGTTCCCCTATGATTACGAGCCAAGAACCACTTTTAGTGCTATATAGCACCATTTTTTTAGTGTGATTTAAAAGAAATTAGCCGAATGCTATTTAGCAAGGATGCATTAAGTTGATCAAAAGTGACAGTAATGACCAGATTTCTGTTTAATAAAATATATTTGAAAATAATTGTTATTGTAATATTGTAACTGTAATGTTGTTACTGTATTTTTGATCAAATAAATGGATATTTGTGAGCATAACAGACTTCTTTTTATAAACATTCAATAAACTTACTGACCCCGAACTTTTGAACAGTAGTGTATCTGCAGCTGCAGGACTGAGCATGCTATAATTACTTCAAACACTAGTTTACTGGCGCTAAAGCAACATATGGTTTATAACAACAGCACTGCTCCATTTACTCTGGGTAATCACATATGATAGTGCTTTTCAATGATTAGGCCTAATCTGTGTCCGGGAAACTGGCCCTTTGTGTTTCAGCGCAAGGCCAAAGTGATGGCAGTGGCCTGGTGGTGGCCATGTACAATATCAGCGCCTCCCAGGGATCTCAGGCGGTATTGCAATGTCATAGTCAGCGCATGGTGTGGACACAAGACCGCTTAAAGGACCGCCAAAGGGTAGTGCACTGGGATTTACTTCGTAGTGGCCCAGACCACGCAATGGAACGTGTCATAGACATGTTTTCTGCTGGAGACCAGCGCATCTACAACGGCTACAACCAGGGCCGCATTAACATTCCCAAGACTGCTTTTAAGGATGGCAACTTCTCATTGGTAATCAAAGGTGAGATACTTTTTGGCAATACAAAGGCAACCACCTGAAACTCCATAGAAATCTTTACACTTCAAAAAATCTCTGATGTTGCTTTTCTAGATAAATGAATACATTTTGTCTGGGTTCATACAGATGTTGCAATGAGTGACAAAGGAATCTACTCCTGTAACCTGCATCATCATTACTGCCACCTGTATGAATCAATCAAAGTTCAGCTCAATGTCACCAAATCAGGTTGGTAAATTCACTTCATATTTCAGAGGAGGTTTTTGTCTGGCTTTTCTTGGCATTTAACCTGCGTCTTGTTCAGTCTGTGCAAGTTCATGCCAAATAAGGTGCTTAAACGGTAATACTGTGAAATGTTATTACAAAATTTTAAATTACTTTTATATTTTAATGTATTTTAATGTGTAATTTATTTCTGTGATGGCAAAGCTGAAATCTTCCATATATTTTCAATTTATTTTATTTTTTTTTACATTTCCTTCAGAAATCATTCTAATTTGCTGATTTGGTGCTCAAGTAATATTTCTTAATATTGTAAGTGTTGAAAATAGTTATGCCGCTTTATATTTTTGTAGAAACCATGATATATTTTTCTATATTAAGAAAGTTCAAAAGAATAGAATATATATGTATATGTATATATATATGTACACATACTGATAAAAAAAAATAAAAAAAAAAGTATAGCCTGAATGCACTGCAAGTCGCTTTGAATAAAAGCATCTGCTAAATGCATAAATGTAAATATATATATTGAGCAGTAATTATATACTGTACAGTGCTGGGTAGTAACTGATTAAATGTAATCTGGATTATGTAATGAGATTCCAAAAATTAAGTACTTGTAATTGGAGTATATTACATTTTGCTCCAATTACAGTTACTTTGTATGGATTACATGATTACATATTATTCACACAATGGAAGTAAATTATTCATGATGGAAGTCTGGACAAAAACATTTCAAACCTGGAAGACTTTGGGCGTGTAATGTCATTGTTTTCATGTTTATTAATGTTTCCTCATATAATGCAGGGATTCCCAAATGTTTTTGTCAGTTGAACTCCTTAAAATAAAATAAAAATACTTGAAATATCTCTGAGGAAGTTAATATTTCAAGTAATTTAACAACACATTCACATGTTTAGAGTTCTCTAATGTCGTTTAATAGTCTCATTGATGTGCAGGTAATCAAGTAATAGCCTATATTAATATTTTTATTGTTCAAGGGTTTAATTTATTTTTATTGTACATTTTTAAGATTCTTACATCAGTTCTTACATTAACCCCAGTTTGGCAAACCCTGGTGTAATGTAATGTTTAATGCATTTTATGATGTTGATATAAAAAATGGAATATGTTTTATTTTTCTTTGCTTTTTATATGAATATGGTATGTTTAAAGTACGTATAAAACAGGTTTGATAAAAGTAATCTTAAAAGTAGTTGAATTACATGACCTAAAATGAGTACCTATATTACATTACTAATCTGTAATCAATAACAGACTGCAATTTGTAAGTAATCTACCCATCTCTGATTATATACAGTACGCATACTCATATATCCATGTTGCTGTGGTTTTCTCTCAGCACGTAAGGAGAGGCGGTTTTGGGACGGTCAGAAGGCAGTATTTGTGGTTCTGTTGGGCAGCACAGTGGTTCTCCCTTGCGTTAACCGCCGGCCTATCTGGACAGAGGGCAACAGTCAGGAGGACCAACAACAAGTGGTGCACTGGGACCGTCAACCTCCAGGGGTCCGACACGACCGTGCCGATCGGCTCATTGACCTGTACGCTTCTGGTGAGAGGCGTCACTACGGACCACTGTTCGTTCAGCAAAAGATGAATATTTCTGCCACAGCGTTCTCGCAGGGAGATTTCTCTCTGATCATCTCAGACATCCAGCCTCTGGATCAGGGGCTATACTCCTGTCATCTCCACCATCACTACTGCGGTCTGCATGAGAGACGCATCTTCCAGCTTACTGTGACACCTCCAATCCCTCAGATCCCTCAGGAACCCACAGATGAACCTCAGTATCTTCCCAATGAAGACCCAAGTAAGAGAAACACCCACAGTAACAGTAAAGTATATTAAAAATTGTAACACTTTAGTATAGGGACAAATTCTCACTATTAAGTAGTTGCTTATTAGCATGCCTATTATTAATATATATTGGCTGTTTATTAGTACTTAAAAGCACATATTCTGCATGACCATTTTCTACATCCCTAATCCTACCCAATACCTAAACTTAACAGCTACATTACTAACTATTAATAAGCAGCAAATTAGGAGTTTATTGAGGGAAAAGTTGTAGTTAATGGCGAGAATTAAAAAGATATTAAAAAGATAAAAATATATTCATCATGAGAATCAAGAGATCAATCATGAGAAGCATGAATTCAATCATGTTAATTTATTCAGTTTTCTTTATGTCAGCTTTTTACTAGTCATGTATAACACTTTCACAGCACACAAGGGTTTTCCCAGAATTACCTCAATTTATCACAGAATAGTTGCTGCTGTCAGGAGTTCTTGTTTGTTGCTTTGGCTCGTTATGACTTGTTTGCACCACAGATTCCAGTAAATATTTTTCATCTGAATGCGAGTCTGCTGTTCACATTGTGAGTCTAAAATGGTTGTCAGTGGAATTGTTGCAAGTTGTGTGTGGATAAATGCCAGTGCAGACCACTTGAACAGGTGTAAATGCAAGAAAATAGAATGTCCCTCTTGGAGCATCGTCAGCATGTTCCTGAAGAAATGTTAAATGCTATATTTGCAACTTAGAGCCCCAGGCTAGGGAGTTCTCCTGATTTAATTTGCCTTTATTTAGTTGCTGAAGTTCTTGGTTTTGCTTATATTCACAAGAGAAAAAGGCAAGGGTTGATGCTTGTTACTGGTATAGTCTACACATGTTTTACAGAACAGTTTTGAATTACTTGATTAGCATTTATTGAACCAAAGGAAAAAAAAAAAAACACCCACCACCCTGGGACTCCTTTTTATGTCTTCAGAATTGAATCTGCATTGACTATATGATAAACAAATTTAGTAAAAAGAAGAGTTAGAAAGAAATTAACAGTCTGAGGTAAGTCTGCAGATCTGGTTACCCTGCTGTCTGGGTTGCCACGTTCACATTCATTAAAATGCAGCAGTTCTCCTTTAAAGCTTATTCTTCTTTTGCTTCAAGCACGCTTCTTTTTCTCTCTTTTTTTCACTTGCATTCCACTGCCGTTCTCTCTCCCTCTGTTACAGCTCGCTTTCTCAGTTTGAGTTCTGCTCTGGTTCGGATCGTTCGATTGCCTTATGTTGTTCTTTGAGGTATTGCCAGGGAGACAGGAGGAAAAGAGGATAAGAAAGTGCTTTTTTATTTGCATAAGACAGGGAGGTAGACGATGTGAATTGGGAGATAAAAATAAGGAAGAAAATATATAAGAGACCGAGAGGGATTGATGCATATGTTTTAATGATTTGTTACAGTGACAAAAGAGAAAGGGGAGAAGACGGGTGGGGATTTGGCTGTAAAACCACTAATAAGAGAATGTGGGAAAGTCATTTTCTGTGGTTTAGTAATACTGCGTCTACTGGACCCTAGACTGCACAAACCTCAGTGGAATCTTGAGGATAATCACAGACTTTTGGGCAAGAAAGGAAAGAGCTAAACACTTTCTGCACTGCTGAATTCATTATTAACAACAAAATATTTCTGCATGGCCTCTTTTTTTTGGGCAAAAAGCATTGGGCATCTGCAGAGACTGCTTGTTTATACATTGTGTTGTTCAGTGTCTGTATTTTGTTTTGATGGCAGTTGTTTGTCTTGGCTGTCTTCCTTGAGTTAAAGGGATAGTTCTGTCATCATTAATAACCCTCATGTCATTTCAAACCCATATGACTTTATTTCTTATGTGGAACACATAAAGGAAGCTTTAAAAGGCTGGAAAAGCATATTAGAATATCATAAAAATAGTCCAAACAACCTGTGCACTATACAGTATATTTCAAGTTTTATGAAGCCTTATGACAAGTTTGTGTTCAGAACAAACCAAAAGTCATTATTCACCGAAAAACGTGATGCTTGCCTTTGCATATTTGTGAGATGAGTAGCTGTGACTGATCAGCTAATCATTGTTTTGAGTCATTTAATTGATTCTTTTGATGATCCTTTTTAATGAATCCGTCAATCTGGTTCACACTGGTCTGGTTGATTCATTCACGAGCGCTTAAGTTCAAATGACCCAGTTGCAGTGCTTCTATGTGACAAATGACTCAGAAGCAGAAGCAGCAAAAGAATAATGTGGTACTTTGATGACCAAATGTTATTTTTGGGGTAAACTGTTCCTTTAAAGCATCAAATTTCTTCAACACCCCTAGCTATTTTTTGTTACAGTGTGCAGACTGTTTACAAATGTCATACAAATTGGCAGTCTATTCGTCTTCTAAGCTTTCACTTGTTCTCTTTTAACTGCTGCATCTCTTTGTGGTTTGACTTATTTATCTGCCCATTTTTTTCCTTTCTTGTTTTCTTTCACGATTTTTGTCTCCTTCCTTGTGCATTCCATTTCCCTACTTCTGTTTCTTTAATTTTCAGCCATAGCATTAATTTTTTAATGTTGATCTGTCTTGCCCACTCTTTTTCTCGTTTCTTACTGCATAGTTTTCTCTCTTTTTTTGGCCACTCTCTTTTTACCCTCCGTCTCCGTCCTTTCTGGAGTGTTTTTGGACTGCGTCTTGTTTATCTGCAGGAAAAGGGAAGTTTGCCTCATCTGTAAAGCATCTGGCCAGCTGTAGCTAGAGCTCAACATCAGACCATAAGCCATAAGGAGGAGACTGTGGGGATTTACATTTACATTTATGCATTTAGCAGACACTTTTATCCAAAGCGACTTACAGTGCATTCATTTTTTTATCAGTATGATTTAGGTCAGCCCACCCTCAATATCCCCTCATTCCCCCTTCAACCTTCCCTCAGCCCTTTCTTAAGCCATCCAAAATGTGTCAGTCCTTTCCTCTGTCTTGTTTAAGCATGAAGAAAAAGACAACTGTCTGGATCCAGCACAGCCATTACATAAAATAACTTCCTTTTAGGACTTTTAATAATTCTGTTTATCCTCTATAGTTCAGACGTTTTAGACCAGGTGGTTCTAATCATGTGAATCAGTCACTTTCAGCTTTCCCGGGATCTGGCATTTCAATAACTGTTCAAACTTTGCAAGCTTTAAGCATATTGATGTTCCCCTATGGTCTTTAGAAGTAGGACGGTCCAAGACAAGTCCCCATGGAAGCCCTGTTCTGGATTGTTTGGCCTATAAATGTTCAGCTTTCATCATGAGCCCAAACTCAACATCATCATAAACACGACTATTCTTGAAGACATCTGTTCATGAACAAGCAGAAAATAAAGACTGCTTCTCGAGATATGGAAGACGTCTTATTGCTTTTGAGCAATTGTTTGCTTTCACATCTGTGATGTGAACATGCAAGGGAAGTCTGAAGCTAAGCAAAACACATCTTTGCATAATAACCATAAATCACTGTTGGAGAAATACTTCTGTGGAGAAGCCTGCTTTGTTGTTTTGTGGTATACCAAAGGTGAAAGATACATAAATGAATGTGTTTTGAAATGATGTAGTTGCCATTTCAGTAAAAATGCATTTTATTAAAGGCAAAACAGTACAATGTTCTGACAGAACACATATTGCTCTTTACCACGGCTCTTGACTGTCAGTAACCAGTCATATCCGGCTTTTTTTACGAGGTCTTCTGAAAAACGAGAGTAGAAGATCCTTCAGCTGTTACTGATTACAGTAATCTACCCTACGATATTAGCCTGTGTTCCCCTCAGTGCTCTGGGTTCAGACATACACAATAACAGGTTAAGATTGAGATTACAGGACAGAAACTGTTTTTCACAGGTAACAATTACTTAATGGGTATGTTTTTAAACAATAGTTGGCAGAATTTGCTCTTTTTCCACAAAGAATGGGTGATAGAAAGATTGCATTACAACAATTTGTAGTGGTCTGTTAGACATATTACAAATATCATTGTTTTAATTTTTTATGGTAATAATTAATTACATTTTACTGTATATACATTGTAATACACTGTATATACATTCAAAGGTTCAGGCTGTTTTTGTAAGAAGCCTCTAAAAAGCTTCAAACAATAATAACAATAAAACTTCATAGTAATAAGATCTTAAATCTCTCTAATTTTCACCCTAGTAAAAAAGTAATATATTTAAAATACATTTACTTCATACTAAGTATAGTTCAAATCTAGTAACATATTTATTGACATATCGCTTTGAGACTTACTGATATAAAAGTTATATTTAAACTTTATTTGTGAACAAAGCGCATTAAGTACAAAATTAGCTGTTCCAATTTAGCAGACTAAGTATTCCAGTTCAGTACAGTTGCATGGTATTTATATTAAGTACATTAACACGTAAATATGTATTTGTAGCATACTTAGCATGAAATAAATATATTTCAAATACATTTTAGTATATTTATTTTTCACTAGGGCAGCCATGGCTCTTTTGTAGGTCCAAACATAATAGTCTCTGAGTGATTTTCCACATCTCATAATACTTCTTTTCTAGGAACTATGATATCATACAGTATTTTGTCATCTACTGTCATCATTTTAGGCTGCGTGTCTTTATTATGTCTGTATCATAGACAAAGAGGTGCAAGTATGGCTTATTTATTTAATCTATTAAATTTTTCTGTGGAAGCAAAATGACAAAGTCACTTAGTAAAATAAACCACGTAGTACCTCCCCATTTCCCCCATCCTCCCTCTGTTTTCCACCACTCGTCTTATTTAAATCCATGTTTTCCTGCCAGGAAAACAAAAACAGTGGATCTCATTCTAGCTGAAAAACACGTGGCAGTTTCCGGCACTTCTTACAGAATTCAGAGTACAATTAAAATAAACTAGTGCACAAACTGTGCTGCTTAAAACATTTACATTCGCAAGTTTGATATTTTTGTCCAAAGCCACTTAGATTGCATTCAAGGTATACATTTATCAGTGTGTGTATTTTCTGAGAGTCAATCCCATGACCTTGGTGTTGCCAACACAATGTTTTGAACTCCAGAAACAATCGCCTCCAACATCTGTTTAGCCCTAATGCCAGACATCTCAGTACTGCTTCTTCACTTGTCTTTTGCTGAGGGTCAAGCCCTTACATGTTAATTCTTATTTTGTTGAAATATGCTTTTGTTATGTTCAGTTGCTTAGTGTTTGGTGCATTACACTTTATTTTTTATGCAGTATTTATTTTATGTCATACTATGTAAGCTAATGTGAAGTCGAATAAATAGCTCAGGAGCATAGATGATATTGGTCTCATTTCTCAGAGGGCATGAAATCAGATTATGATTAAATCTGTAATATCTCTCCTTGAGGAGTGCTGAAGTGTGCATTTACACAGCAAAAGATACTGTGTAGCATCAATCTTTTTAAGTAGCAAAGGGCCCTCTGGTGGTTACTAAAAATGACAAAAAATTATCACGTTCAAGGCCAAACTCCTCAATACATATACTTGATCATCTTCTCTTTTAGACACCAAAATGGTGGAAGTGCCGCCACACGTAATCAATGTCATCTTGCCAGAGCAAAGGAGTCACTTCCTGCAGCAGCTGGGCTACATCCTGGCGACTCTCCTCTTACTGGCCCTTATCATGTTGGCTGTCGTTCTCCTCACACGTCACTGGAAAAGACAAGGTTTTTTCCTATCCTTTTATTGGCCTTTTCCATCTGTTTTTTGCTTTTTATTGCTCTAAAAAGGCATGTAGTTATATTTCAGTTGTATATACAATGTAAATGTCTTTGTTGCACTTCAGAAGTGTATTTCAGCCATATAGTTATATATAACATG
This sequence comes from Aspiorhynchus laticeps, assembly GCA_023376895.1. Classification (NCBI taxonomy): domain Eukaryota; kingdom Metazoa; phylum Chordata; class Actinopteri; order Cypriniformes; family Cyprinidae; genus Aspiorhynchus; species Aspiorhynchus laticeps. The sequence continues at coordinate 66,334 of JALXFT010003919.1, forward strand.
TCGGTAATATATGACATTTGTATGCTCAAATATTATGTACTCTGTACTTGATTTAATATTTGCATTTTTTAAACATAGGCCAGGATTTTGATCCACAGAAAGTCGAAAGTCCACCTCTGCCGACGGTGACGTATGTGTGAGTACCTACTGATGTTATAAACACTATCTGTGAACATTAGTTATGCATAAAGCATCAACTGTCAATGTGTGTCATATATCTAGGGGCCACACATCATGTGTTAAGAAAGAATGTGAGCGAAGCATCCCAGAGGTGAAGTCAAGCAACCAAGAGGAGACCAAGTTGGGTGAGTTTACCTCATTTCTTCTCATAATGAAAAGCCTGTGAAAAGACTTGAACAAACGTATTTGTTCGTCTCCACAGATTACAAGAACAATCTTCTGAAGGAAGCGGAAATGTCCAAACTTTGCTCCCAAAAAGCTATTGACCTGGACAGAGGTAGAATCATTGGTTGTGACTGGTTCTGCCATTTTTCTAGTCTGAGAGAGGTTTACAAATCTAACATGTGGCTCACTTCAAAGAGTAAAGCCAAAAGTTCACTAAGACAACTAGACATACCAGACTAGTTGTCTGATGCAGATAAACATTTATCAAATTGCATTAAATTGCACTAAATTGCTTTAAATTGTTTAAATATCTCAGTAAAGACTTCAGTAAAGAATCCATTTCTTTTGAACTCTCTATTCATCAAAGAGTCTTGAAAAAAAATAAGCAGCACTGTGGTAATAAGAAATGTTTCTTACACAAAAAAATCAGCAAAATAAAATGATTATGTGACACTGGATACAATATTTAACAATATTACTGTTTTAATATATTTTTAAACAAATAAATTCAGCCTTGATGAGATTTCTTTAAAAAAAAAAAAAAAAAAATCGTAGGCCAAACTTGCGAACCAAAATGACTCTGAAATTTGATTGTTTTCCAAAAATCGCAAATTCTCTCTTTTTATTTTTTTTTTTCTCTGCAGAGATGGAGAAGCCATCTTATAAATAAGAGGTACCTTGCCACTGGCTGGTCCAGGGGCAGATTTGGAAATGGACGAAGAATGAAATGTGGAGAGGTGACAATATGGCAAGGAAATAAGTGAAAAGGAGAGAAGGACACAGTTGTATTGTTTTTTTTCCTTCATATTTTTGGCTCTTGTGAAGCTTGCAGGAAACACCAGAGTCTCACCAGCAGTATTTTGGACAACTGATATATCAGACTAATGGCAAACAACTGTTTTAGAGCACTAAAACGACAAGCAAAAAGTTAAAAAATTTAAGAGTCTGCATTTTTTAAATGATTTTTTGTCCAGTGCTGCCACGCGCTTTATAAGTGAGAATAAAACACACCCAGAATTCTGTGTCCTAAGTGTCAGAATGTTTACACTGGTGTGAGGTATGGGCTATGTAAGGATGAGGCCTGGCCGAGGCTTTGACATGAACAGTTAGCTCAGAAGCTTTATGTGAGGAAGAACCTTCTTATTCTTTGAGGAATCAAAAAACTTTGCAATTTAGATGGTACAGTTTTAGATGATTTTCTAATTAAAAGTGTAATTAAAAATCCACAGCTGTATGGCCACAAATATTGCAGAAGCTATTGCTATATCACAAAATGCATTTTTGTTCATATTCTTTTTTATCTTCTCAATAGGTTTAAGCTGTGCTTTCTGAAATATACAATTCATAAGCATGTTTTATACCTTTACTGTATTATATGCACACTGAAAAAAATGATTCATTGAATTTACTGAAAAAAATTAAGGTAAGTGGTTGCAATCAATTTAATTTAGCTACATTTAAATAAACAAATAAAAAATATATAAAAAAAATTGTAGCATTTTTTTCAGTGAACAGCATGATTATTAAAAGTTCCATTTTAATAATCATACTAGGTCAACTATATTTTGCTTATATTGTTGATCTGTCTATGTGGTTATTTTCAATGCTGGTTTTGTATAACAGTTTTAAACATGGAGATTAAAGTCTATTCTTATTGGTATTTGAACACACAGTCAGTTTAGCCAAAATATTTCAATATATTAAGTCATAATATTCTAAACCCATTTAAATCAGTATTTTTTTTCTCATTTTGATATTATATTCCCATTACTAACTGTGTTAGCACAAAAAGCTACAATTCCCTTAATGTGTAACATGTTCTATCACAATCTTCTGTATCCTGTCATCTAGAAATATTGTCTTTTCATGTTATTGTTTGTATATTTTCATATTTACTTTATTTTCATGTTACAAACCTCACTAACTGCCTTTGTCGCAGTTTATTTGAATATTCTAGCATTTAATGTATTCATCCATACTTGCAGCTTTGAGGTTATTTGCAGCAAACCATTAAGTGTAAAACTGATTCAAATGCATCAAGGTACTTGTTAAACATGAAACTAATTTAATTTTAGTAGTGTGGCTATGAGTATTCAGGCATGATAGATGCAAACATTTATTTTCTAGCTTGCTCAAATCAGTGTTATGCAATGTGTGCTGCTTTATCTTTAACAGTTTATTATGGTGAAGCTGATTGCCCATTATGATAATTATATGACACTCAGCCAGCCTCCCTTTTGATTTCCTTAAAGGCTCCAAATAAGAATGTGTTAATATCATTGATTGAGGTTGCAAGAGGAATTTGCTGGGTAGACCACAATGCTTTTGGTATGATGCCACATAATGGATCATGAAGTGGTTTTATTATTGATGATTTAATTTTCCAGTTCACTGCCAATGTTCTCTCATTCAAAGCAGAATAAAATAAACACATTGTAACCTCTGGATTATCTTTTGCATGATGTAGGTGGTATTTTTTTTTTTTTCTGTTCTCCACAAATAGGTTGATGTGCCAGTCATGTAGAAGATTTATTATGCTCAAACAAAATCGAATACCTCAGTACACCTCAGTTTTGGAAATCATTAGTACTGCCATTTGCTCTTTCATGACCACAATTAAAAACATAAAATAAAACATTCAAATTATTCAACAGCAAATTAGGAATGTCTGATGAACTGCAATAAGATTGCAGCTGACTTTTGACAGATATTTCATATCTGTGCTGTCAAAACAGGGTTAGGGTTTTTACATTACATTGTTTTTAGATTATTATACTAGCTGGGTTAAATTAGCATTGGGAAATGAATTGTTGGGAACACATATGTGACCCTGCACCACAAAACCAGTCATAAGTAGCACGGGTATATTTGTAGCAATAACCACATTGTATGGGTCAAAATCATTGATTTTTCTTTTATGCCAAAAATCATTAGGATATTAAGTAAAGATCATGTTCCATGAAGATATTTTGTCAATTTCCTACCGTAATTATATAAAAACTTAATTTTTGATCAGTAATATGCATTGCTAAGAACTTCATTTGGACAACTTTAAAGGCAATTTTCTCAATATTTATTTTTATTTATTTTTTTTTTTTGCACCCTCAGAATCCAGATTTTCAAATAGTTGCATCTCTACCCAATATTGTCCTGTCCTAACAATAAATCCCAACAAACAATACATAAATGGAAAGTTTATTTATTCAGCTTTCAGATTAAGTATAAATCTCGATTTTAAAAAAAATACCCTTATGACTGGTTTTGTGGTCCTGGGTCACATATTCACTATTAATTAGGAGTATTCCCCTCAGTAAAGTCCTAACTTGCTGCTGCTGCTTATTGATAGGAAGTAAGGTAGTTGTTACGTTTAGGTATGGGGTAGGGTTAAGGGATGTAGAAGGCATTATTAATACCGGTAATATGTGCTTCTTAAGTACTAATTAACAGCCAAGAGCCAACTCGAATCCAGACTAGGAAGAGTGCGTGTCTTCAGTCTCCCACACGATGGCAGCACTGCGCAGAAGAACGGCTCGGATATTCCAGGCTTATTCTCTCAAGAATGTGAACCTTTCCTTCCTGTTTCAGTAACACAGGCAGCAAAACCTCCGCATAGTGGGCTGCAATAGACAAATATCAGGCCTCCATAATGTCTGTGTTCTTAGCCTTAGCGTTACAAAGACGCTTAAGTCATAGCTTCAGTCGTGCCAAATGTGTGATTGTATTAATTTAGCATCCATTATTTTAGACATTATATTTCTTGTCGCTGCACGTCTGTATAGACAGCATCAGGAACACGCGCTGTTCTCCGGCAATTGTTCCCACCATATTCTCATGGCGGAGACTAAAATAATTTACCATATAGACGAGGAGGAAACTCCTTATTTGGTGAAACTGTCAGTAGCTCCAGAGAAGGTAACTTTGGCAGATTTCAAAAATGTCCTCAGCAACCGACCGGTCAACAGCTACAAATTCTTCTTTAAATCTATGGATCAAGATTTTGGGTAAGTCAAATGATGGGAATTGTCACTGTATTCATTCATTCGTTGTATTCAATCCAGGCTGCAAATGAAGCTGTCATCGTGGCAGCGATGATTTGTAATCATTGGCACCTGCCTGTCATCGGTGATGATGACTGTATCATCTCCTCCTTTGTGGGATCAGCATCAGAATACAGCAGCTATGCTCTTAGCTGTTCAATAGGCTATGCCATAGCACAACACGCTGTACATCTTTTTTGCTTCTTTGATTTGCATTATGAACTGGTTTGTTTGCATGGTAATCGAAGTTTGACCTTTAGCAAGAAGAGTGAGAACACAACCAGCAATAACAGACACTTGACAGTAACAGACTAAAATGATATTCATCCTGATTTTCTGTCATCTTGTGAAATCTTGCTTTACAACCTTGCTGAAAAAACAACAACATCTTAAACCAGCCTCAGATGGTTTGCTGGTCTCCCAGCTTGTACAGGCTAGTCAGTTTTAGTGTTTTTTTTCCCCCCTGCTGGTCAGACTGGGAGACCATCTTAAACCACCTAAGCTCTATATGTGTCAGCATGGTCATTTGTGATGTTAAGCTGGTAATTTGTTATGAGATAATTTGGTTGGATTTTAATTTGGTGGCATGAAAAAGCTAAGGTGAAGTATTTCTATGAGTCCACTCTAATCTTGTGAGAGCAGTCTGATGTGATTGTCATTCTCTAATCAGCCAATCACATGCCAGCAACGCAGTGCATTTAGGCATGTAGAGATGCTCAAGTGACTTTGAACATGGCACCAGACAGGCTGATCTGAGTATTTTAGAAACTGCTGATCTACTGGGATTTTCTCGCACAACCATTTACAGAGAATGATCTGAAAATGGAATGTGAGCAGTGTTTCTGTAGGTTTCTGTAAAATGCCTTGTTGATTTTAGAGGAGAATGGTCAGAAACGTTCCAGGTGATAGAAAGGTGAGAGTAACTCAAATAACCACACGTTACAACCAAGGTATGCAGAAGAGCATCTCTGAACCTTGAATCTCATTGAAGAAGATGGGCTACAGAAGAAGACCACATTGGGTGCTACTCCTGTCAGTTAAAAACAGTAAACTGAGGCAACAATTCGCACAGGCTCAGCAGACTTGGACAATAGAAAATTGGAAAAAGGTTACCTGCTCTGAAAAATCTGATTTCTGCTACATTCAACATGCAGATGGTAGGGTCAGAATTTGGCAGAAACAACATCTATCCTGCCATGCATCAACAGTTCAGGCTGCTGGTGTAATAGTGTGGGGCATATTTTCTTGGCACACTTTGGGACCCATAGTACAAATTGAGCAGTTTAAATGTCACAGTCTATCTGAGTATGTCCATCAGTTTATGACCACACAGAGTACCCATCTTGTGATGTGAGTATATTTTAACGGATGCTTGTTTTAAATGTACAGCATAAGATGTGTACCCACAGAGATAGTGCTGTTTCAGAATATTCTTATATGCAAAGCAATAAGTAAATGTAAATATCCAAGCTTGCTCATTGAGGCACAGCCTCCATACCAGTTGAAATAAGCGGGCATGGTCGCATCCATCCAGTATCAAGTTGTAAATAAGCTATAAAGTCCCACCCAAGAGAGCTGGTTGGCAGAACTGCTGAAATTCTTCACATCATTCTTATCTGAGGCTACATAGAGTTGTCCAGAATTATTGAAGCAATATTGCCTTGCACTAAAGCATGACATTTTCTCGTCCACATGGATGATTTGCTTCATTAATCCTGGTACAGGTCCATTGGCAGAGGTATGGAGCATCAGTAGCGGGAAGCTAAGAAGCCCAAACGTCTCCATGATGAGACAGACAGCAACTGTTCCAGGAACTGATATAATGTTAAACTAGTCTTGAGATTTATTTGCATGATGTCATAGTGAGCGTTTGGATAGAAAACTTTGAGCTACTCTGTAAAGATAACATGATTATTCAACTTTTTCACAAAGAAAATCATATTCAAATGAGGGAAACATTCAGTGTTATAGTTACCTAATCTCATAAAATTAAAAAAAAAAAAACAACAACAATAACAAATCATGCTGTTTTACATCAAACTCTTGCATTCTGCACTATGAAGACAGGACGTAGTGTCACTATGATTTGTCCTGTGACAGGTGTACATTTACCTACCAATCTTTGTGTAAAAATACAGAGATGAGTAGGTAAATTTTGGCTCCAAATCTAGAGGATTACTCCGTAAACATTAATCCATGGCATACAACATTTTGTCTTTTTTCTTCATTTATGCATTTCTTTCAAAGGTTTAGCTGGGCTCTTCCGTTTGAGTTGACACAGGTTTTATTTCTCCAGAACTCCATGTGTCAACATGTGATTTAGTTGATACCCTCACATAAACCAACACTCAACAAAAGCATATAAATTACAAAGATAAAAAAAAAGGTTCTGCATAACAGGAATAATTCACCTGTAACCCTTTATCAACTCATGTACCTGACAGAAGTAAGAATGTTTACCTGAGAAAAGAAATCATGCATTTGAATAAATGCAAATGTACATGCATTTAAATGAAAAGGTTCAGTGAGAAAGTTGGTGTCTGTTCAGCTAATCTGTACTTTGCAATTATTTCATGAGAAAGCAAAGTTTTATGATAATTTAGAGTACGTGAAATTTGGGCAATACAAAGTAAATTTAATGTCAAAGTAACAGCAGGAAGCTAAGAAGCCTAAACTTAAGTTAGACAGTCAGATGACTAATTAAACAGTCTTGAAATTAATTTGAATGATGCCATAGTGAGCGCTTAAAAAAGGAAAGTTTATTCTGCGTTGATGAAACAAATGTGGGAGTCAATCAAAAATATTAAAGGTATAGTTCACACAAAAAATGAAAATTCAGAATTCACAAGAAGTGAGTAGTATTTACAGGCTCAATGAGCAAACTTTATCTCTATAGTGATATTATTTAAAATTAAGCCCTATTCGGACGGTAATTGTTTCTCAGGGGGACGTAAGTGATTTTCACCATATACAGGGGGTAGTTGGTGATTTAATTGCCGAATTACCTACTGTTTTTCGACAAACACCGAGGTCGTGTGGTAATTTAATTGCCGTCCGAATCCACATCTCTGAGTTTACGAGAAGAAATCGATTCAAAATTCAGTGTTTAATCCCTTTTTGAGCACTTCCGAACACCGTAACGTTGTACTTCGGTTACATATTATTTCTGAAATGCTGGAAAGTATTTAAAGGAACAATACTTCATGACTGCTCAACCACAGCGACTGGGAGCAGAAAGAGAAGAAAAGCACATAAACGTTCAAATGGGTCTTTATTATGGCAGCAGCAGGTATGCAATACAATTTAAAAATGTGTATTATAAACAGATATATATCGCGTATAATTATATACAACTATAGCGCCTCTATTTTCCTATTTTTAAACAGGAGATTTAAATAATCAAATAATACATTTTATAAAATATGTTTGGAATAATAAAAATACATTTTACATAATAATAAGTGTTTTTAAATACATTTTACACAATAATAAGAATACATTTGTAAATAAAATTAATTTTATTTACATCAGACAATCATGTGATTGCCCACTTGAGCAGCGCGTTCCCGGGTGCGCAGGATCACAGAACTCGCTCCTCCACTGTGAATAAATCGCCATCCGAATCCATGAGTTTTATCACTGAGGTGATATGTAAATTTATTTTTACAGACGTCCATATGAGAAACAATTACCGTCCGAATCGGGCTTTAGATGTCTAAAGCCCTATTCGGACGGTAATTGTTTTTCATGGGGACGTAAGTGATTTTCACCATATACAGGGGGTAGTCGGTGATTTAATTGCCGTCCGAATCCAGGATGTCGGTGTTTTTCTCTCACCACCCCCGTGAAAATCCCCGGCCGAATTACCTACTGTTTTTTGACAAACACCGAGGTCGTGTGGTAATTTAATTGCCGTCCGAATTAGGGATGTGCGGGTCTAGTCGACTAGTCGACTAAACGGTACAGCTCCTACTAGTCGACACTGAAAACAATAGTCGACTACACGAGAGAAAAAAAAAAAGATGATTTTATCATTCAAATTACCATCATTTTAACTTTACATTTAAAACATTTTAAAGAACAGTTAAAATAAAACTTTTGAAAAAGAATACATATCAAAATATTTAAATATATAAATATTTTTTAAAAGCGTATCTGGGCGGGAACTATAATTTTACCTCACATGCGTTTTCTTCATGTCAGTTGCGGCAAGCTCCACGCGAAAGACCAGCAAGGTGTGGGATTATTTTGAATTAGAAGGAAATGGAAACATTTTTTGTAAACTGTGTAATGTCAAATTGGCTTACAATAACTTTACTGGAGCTATGCGTAATCATATTCAATACACGTATGCATTAGCTTGGAGTCTAGCCAAAGCCAAATGTCAATCATGTCATACGCTACAACCTGCCACTGCGGTCCGCGATCCTATCCGTGCCGTCTATTCCTCTAAACGAAGACCCACTTCGGTGGTGGTGCGGGATTTCCAGGCTCTTTTCGAAACTGTCTGCTTGCTTGTAGTTATTTCTCTGTGTGCCTGTGACTTCAGTTCCTGCCGAGCGCTTTTTTTGCAGAATCGCCTCTAGTCCCGTCTTTCGCCAGACCACGTTAACATGTTAAATTCACTGAACAAATGCGCACGGTCTGAGTAAGTAAAACGAGCTTTGTTTTGTTTTTAGACAATATAGCCAACATGAAGTACATTTTTAAAAGCCGTTTTAATGCTATTCCTTGATAAACTTTCCTATTGTTTTAAACTTTTGTTTTAATATGTGTTTTAATATGTTGGCTAACGTTATATGAAAATGAAGAATTCTGTCAGTCTATTGATTGATTTTCAATTTCTGCATTGCTCCAGACGATCTGAATAAATAAGCTATGCACTGGTTTATGAAGAGTGTATGCTCTTCCTTTTTTTTCTGTTTAACGACCGCCTAAAATTAATTGATGATAACGCGAGGCAAGCATACGCCATAATCGTGACCTATTTTTTTGCAGAATTCATTGAGGGGATTTGACAGTGTGATTCAAAGATTAAGTATTTCAACTGTATGCTGTTATATAGACAAACGCACAGTTTTTTTTTTTTGTTTTTTTTTTTTGCCATTTTTGGGTGGTTTCTAGCTTTTAGACTAGTCGGATACAAAACTTCCGTTTAAACGACAGTCAAATTAGTCGTAGCGCACATCCCTAGTCCGAATCCACATCTCTGAGTTTACGAGAAGAAATCGATTCAAAATTCAGTATTTAAACCCTTTTTGAGCACTCCCGAACACCGTAACGTTGTACTTCGGTGTAATTTGCATACATATTTATATCTGAAATGCTGGAAAGTATTTAAAAGAACAATACTTCATAACTGCTCCACCACAGTGAGTGAGAGCAGAAAGCGAAGAAAAGCAGGTAAACATTTGAAATGGGTCTTTATTATGACAGCAGCAGCATGTATGCAATATAATTAGCGCGTCCTATTTTTAAACAGGAGATTTAAATAATCAAATAATAAATAGTATTATATATTATAAAATATGCTTGGAATAATAGGAATACATTTTACATAATAAGTATTTTTAAATACATTTTACACAATAATAAGAATACAAAATGAATTTTATTTACAGCAGACAATCATGTGACTGGCCACGTGAGCAGCGTGTTCCCGGGTTCGTAGGATCACAGAACTCGCTCCTCCTCTGTGAATAAATCGCCGTCCGAATCCACGAGTTTTATCACTGAGGTGATATGTAAATTTATTTTTACAGACGCCCACATGAGAAACAATTACCGTCCAAATGTGACCCATATCTGATTTTCTTATGACAGTCTGATAGGCACAAATCCGATTTTTTCAAATCAGGCCCAGGCCACTTTCATATGTGGTCCTAAATCGGATACATATCCGATGTTTTGCAATGCGACTTCAGTCTGAACGGCCATGTCGCATTTCATGCAATTTTTACATCATTGAAATGCGACAGACATCACAATTCTGTGCTGGAGGAGGCGGGAAGATTAAAATCACAATGGCAGACAATATATAGACAATACTATTACTTCGTTATTAAGGCTCCGATTGCACATTAACTTAAAAATTGCTAAACACACGCTAACACGAGCAGCATCCATTTTTATTTCCGTCGTCTTCTGTGCATGCGGGTCACTTCAGGGCCGTGTACGGTTCACACATGAGACTGATGGCAGTCGCATTTAAATGACAACGTGAACAACAACAGGGGGTAGAACAACAACGCAAAAAAATCGGATTTCAGCAAAAAATCCGATCTGAGCATTAAGACCTGCAGTGTGAACTAAGTCTTAAGCCCTATTCGGACGGTAATTGTTTCTCATGGGGACGTAAGTGATTTTCACCATATACAGGGGGTAGTTGGTGATTTAATTGCCGTCCGAATCCAGGATGTCGGTGTGTTTCTCTCACCACCCCCGTGAAAATCCCCGGCTGAATTATCTACTGTTTTTTGACAAACACCGAGGTCGTGTGGTAATTTAATTGCCGTCCGAATCCACATCTCTGAGTTTACGAGAAGAAATCGATTCAAAATTCAGTATTTAATCCCTTTTTGAGCACTCCCGAACACCGTAACGTTGTACTTTGGTGTAATTTACATATTATTTCTGAAATGCTGGAAAGTATTTAAAAGAACAATACTTCATGACTGCTCAACCACAGCGACTGGGAGCAGAAAAAGAAGAAAAACACAAACTTTCAAATGGGTCTTTATTATGGCAGCAGCAGGTATGCAATACAATTTTAAAATGTGTATTATAAACAGATATATATCGCGTATAATTATATACAGCTATAGCGCGTCTATTTTCCTATTTTTAAACAGGAGATTTAAATAATCAAATAATAAATATTATAAAATATGCTTGGAATAATATGAATACATTTTACATAAGTATTTTTAAATGCATTTTACACAATAAGAATACATTTGTAAATAAAATTCATTTTATTTACAGCAAACAATCATGTGATTGGCCACGTGAGCGTTCCCGGGTGCGCAGGATCACAGAACTCGCTCCTCCACTGTGAATAAATCTCCATCCGAATCCATGAGTTTTATCACTGAGGTGATATGTAAATTTATTTTTACAGACGTCCATATGAGAAACAATTACCGTCCGAATCGGGCTTAAGCCAGGATTAGGCCATAGTTCAATTAGGACAATTAAGTGATTTTTGTAAACGTGCTTAGAAAAAAAACATTACTGGTGTGCACCTTAAGATAAAACAAAGGCACTGTTATATTTTAAGATCAGTCAGTGCAAGTTTATTTCAGTTAAAACAGCTCAGACTTGCCTTTTAGTCTAGGACTAGGCTTAAGCCTTGTCTGTGAAACCGGGGGTAGATGTTTTAGAGAAGGAAAATACAAGTTCTATTATGAAATGCAATCAAATACAAAAGATTTATGGAATTTCACTTAAAAAACACAATTTCATATCTGATATATTTGTACAGTGAACCACTGCCATAATACAAGATTAAGATTTTGCCAATTCGTAATAAAAGCAATCATTATGGCAAAAAGAAAAAAATAATTAACCCGCATTTGATGCCAGCTGCAAGTGAAGACATAATGACTAATAATCAACCACTTACAAAACCCCAAATTCAGTATCTCAGAAAATTAGAATATTGTGAAAAGGTTCAATATTGAAGACACCTGGTGCCACACTCTAATCAGCTAATTAACTCAAAACACCTGCAAAGGCCTTTAAATGGTCTCTCAGTCTAGTTCTGTAGGCTGCACAATCATGGGGAAGACTGCTGACTTGACAGTTGTCCAAAAGACGACCATTGACACCTTGCATAAGGAGGGCAAGACACAAAAGGTCATTGCAAAAGAGGCTGGCTGTTCACAGAGCTCTGTGTCCAAGCACATTAATAGAGAGGCGAAGGGAAGGAAAAGATGTGGTAGAAAAAAAGTGTACAAGCAATAGGGATAACCGCACCCTGGAGAGGATTGTGAAACAAAACCCATTCAAAAATTTGGGGGAGATTCACAAAGTGGACTGCAGCTGGAGTCAGTGCTTCAAGAACCACTACGCACAGATGTATGCAAGACATGGGTTTCAGCTGTCGCATTCCTTGTCAAGCCACTCTTGAACAACAGACAGCGTCAGAAGCGTCTCGCCTGGGCTAAAGACAAAAAGGACTGGACTGCTGCTGAGTGGTCCAAAGTTATGTTCTCTGATGAAAGTAAATTTTGCATTTCCTTTGGAAATCAGGGTCCCAGAGTCTGGAGGAAGAGAGGAGAGGCACAGAATCCACGTTGCTTGAGGTCCAGTGTAAAGTTTCCACAGTCAGTGATCTTTTGGGGTGCCATGTCATCTGCTGGTGTTAGTCCACTGTGTTTTCTGAGGTCCAAGGTCAACACAGCCGTATACCAGGAAGTTTTAGAGCACTTCATGCTTCCTGCTGCTGACCAACTTTATGGAGATGCAGATTTCATTTTCCAACAGGACTTGGCACCTGCACACAGTGCCAAAGCTACCAGTACCTGGTTTAAGGACCATGGTATCCCTGTTCTTAATTGGCCAGCAAACTCGCCTGACCTTAACCCCATAGAAAATCTATGGGGTATTGTGAAGAGGAAGATGCGATATGCCAGACCCAACAATGCAGAAGAGCTGAAGGCCACTATCAGAGCAACCTGGGCTCTCATAACACCTGAGCAGTGCCACAGACTGATCGACTCCATGCCACGCCGCATTGTTGCAGTAATTCAGGCAAAAGGAGCCCCAACTAAGTATTGAGTGCTGTACATGCTCATACTTTTCATGTTCATACTTTTCAGTTGGCCAAGATTTCTAAAAATCCTTTCTTTGTATTGGTCTTAAGTAATATTCTAATTTTCTGAGATACTGAATTTGGGGTTTTCATTAGTTGTCAGTTAGAATCATCAAAATTAAAAGAAATAAACACTTGAAATATATCGGTCTGTGTGGAATGAATGTATACATTATACAAGTTTCACTTTTTGAATGGAATTAGTGAAATAAATCAACTTTTTGATGATATTCTAATTATATGACCAGCACCTGTATACAGAAATAAGTATAAAATATGATCTGAAATTTGCATAACAGGCATAAAAGCAAAAGGTATGTCCAGACATGTGACAATAAACTGTTCTTTGTGAGTAAGAAGGTTTCTGAAGACTGGGTCTTAGTCAAAGAAAACAAAGCTTGGCAAGAGGCAAAACAACATTGTGAAACGCATCACGCTGGTCTTGCAATTATACGTAATTCTGTGGACAGCTACTATATCCGTTCTCTGCTAGACAATATTTTGGCCTGGATTGGCCTGGCAAGAGTTAAAGATTCTTCTTTGAAAGAGACATGGCGATGGGTGAACAACGAGCCTGTCACATTCTCTATGTGGTATAGCCGTTTGTTTTGTGCAGTGATTGATTGGAGAGGATCCTGGCATGACCGTGTTTGTTTTGAGGAACATCCATTTATCTGCTTCAGAAAAGTTAACAACACCCTTGAATTCAGGCTGGTCAATGAAAATGAAATCTGGAAAGAAGCTCAGTCTCACTTGCAAGCTGTTGAACATGAACCTAGTGATGTTGAAAACAGAAGAAGAATTGACTGAGTTAATGGTTTATATCCATGGATACACAGTTTTTTTGTGGATAATCTTTACTTTTGTATCGGGTTGTATAGTAACCCTTGGATTTGGTTTGATAGCAGAATAAAGATCCAATATTGGAATAGCATGCAACCTGATAATGTGGATTTCAAGAACAGTATCATTTAGACAGTATCAACACACAAGCGTGTGGAGCTTTAAAGGTTGGTGAGTTCAAGTTTTCAAGTTTTTTTGTTCAGTTGTTTGATGAGTCCATGGATGGAGGCCTTGAAACACTGTAGAGACATACTGTATGTGGACTTGGCCAGTCTCTCAACAGCTATGGAGCAGCAAGTGGCTGAGAATAAAGTTAAAGAGAATAAAGACGTCCAGAGTAATTATGTGTGGATTGATGAACGATGAACGATACAAACATTGACATCCAATCAGAATCCATCCTGCTATCATGAGCTCGAGAATTTAAAGTGGCAGACGCGCATGCACTTAGAATAAACAGACGATATCGTTCACCGGGTGTGGACACTAATATCGTTATCTTTATAGTTATCTTTATAGTTATCGTCCTTGGTGTGAACGGGCCTTTACTACACTGAAAAAAACAATGTTAAATTTACTTAATTTTTATTTAGCAAGTTTTTGCACGCATATTTTTTTAAGCAAAATTTAAATACGGAATTAAGTAAAATCTACTTAACTAAGTTATGTAAAATTAGCAAAGGAAATAAGTAAATTTAACGTGGCCAGGTAGAGTTTGAGGAGTAATTTCTACTTAATTATTTTAAGTTTACCCTGCAATACTCAAGTACGTTTCACTCAGTCACGGTTTGTAAACTTTACTCAAACAACATTGCACTGAAAAAAAAAAAAAAGCATATCCACCTTTTTCTTCAACGTGGAAGTAAGCCTATGGGTGAGACTTCCGGTTCATTAGCTGCTATAGGTAAATAACGAGAAGAATAACAACGTGCAGTAAACGGTAAAACTGTTTGCACTACAAACCAGTGTGGTCATAATTAAAATAATACATTAAAATAATATAAGACACACCAATTTTCAATATCAAGCAGCAAAACGAACTGTTTTGTACAGCTAAAAATAGCTGGACGCGGATGAGACCGGAAGCTAGACCCATAGAATTTACAAATGGCCACGCCCATTTTTACGGCAAGAAAAAGGTGGATAAAGCATGTGGTTAAGTTACAATCACGAATGTAAACAACAAGTAGACAGCTTGTTATTCTTTTAAAGGTAATATGTTGACTCAATGTAGTTATTAACTGAATGAACACAGAGACCAGAATACTTGGCACATGATACACAATGATGGTGACAATCAGTGAATAGCGTTTGAGTATGAATGGGTCAATTTGAGTAAAAAAATTACTCAAGATGTCACAAAACAGCAAGTTACTTAACCTAACAACAAAAGCAACCATAAAATAGTGTAAATTCATCTTAAAGGAAGCAAAAAAAAATTACCTTATTAATTATTCATGCCCAAGTGCATGATGGGAACAACGGGATCATGACGTTGATATTTACTTAAACAATCTTTGTAAAATTAACAAACAATTCCAAGTGAAATACTCTTAGAAGTTCAAACTTTAAATTCTACAAGCTTAAATTGAGTACTAATAGTGATTTTTTTTTTTTAATTCTTGCCTGAACTAAATTATTTAATGTAGAAATTACATTTGTTTTTCTGTAGTGTTTACTTCACCACAAAATCATTTTAATCAAAATCAATTCCAATTAGAGAGCTCTCTAAATCAATTTTTACTAGTAATAATTCGAATTAGAGAGCTCTTTAATTAAATTTTTTACTAGTAACAATTCCGATTAGAGAGCTCTCTAATTTAATTCTTACTAGTAGGAATGTAATTGCAGAGCTCTTTAATTCAATTAGCCTTTTCCACAAAAATCGGAAATTTTGTCAGCGCAGGGTAAATTTAGTTCCGTTACAGGTCTGCGCGCCTATCAGTATGCCCTTTTCTCAAATAATGCTTCTTGCCTTTTCTGTTTTGTCTGTTTTCCAAGTTGTTGTTATATAATCTATAAAGAAATAACATTTTACTTGTTTGTAACTTATATGACCACTCAGACCACTGACTTGTGAGATAATACGCTTAACATAGCACTGGATGGTTTCTATTCTCCATCTCCAGGCAAAGTCTCTTTTTTAAATAGTCTTTGATCTCCGGTACATTTGAGTGCATTATCTCAGTTTACTTAGTCATTTCCCTCGAATCACTACATCATGATAAATTACTTCAAAATGACAACATTTATGACCAGATGCACATTTTTCCAAGAATGCATTAAATAATTCTCAGTCCGGTTGAAGCATATTAAACTCAACACAACCGCGTAATCCCGATAGAATAGGAACAAAGCCATGAATCCGAGTCATCTCTTGTTTAATATTTATTTCCCAGGGCACATTATGCAACGTACATTTACGCCATCACATTAATAATGCAAAGGAGAGCAAGTAGAAAATACAACATTACTTTAATAATAATAATAGCGGAAAACATCACGTGGAGAGTCATAGCTAATGCACAGCCATCACCAAACGGACAGAATGGCAAAGCTAACTGAATTATAACTGACACCATTTAGAATTAAACAAACTTGTATTTGTGATGACCCAAGCTGACCAAACAGTTTATTGTGAAATGTTTGCGCTTTGTAGAGTACAGTACTGGCAGTTCAAGCATTTTCATATTAATTTGTAAAAAAAAAAAAGACCTTTTTTCTTTTGTGTAAGAACACAATAGTAGAAACCTTTTTTAATTAAAAAAATATTCTTGTATAATTTTTAAAATAATGTTTATTGTTACATTTGCACTACAAATGTAAACGCAGTAACTACACCAACACTGGAAATAAGAGAAACATTTTTAATTGAAATTTGATTTGGTTGTCTCCTTTAAAATACGATTTCTGAGGCAGAAAGTTGAATAACCATGTTGTCTTAACATAGTATAGCTCAAACTTTTTATTCAAGCACTCACTATGATGCCATGCAAACAAATCTCTAGACTAGTTTGACATTATATCAGTTCTTGTAACAGAGATATTTGGGCTATGTAGCCTCAGATGAGAATGATGTGAAGAATTTCAGCAGTTCTGCCAACCAGCTCTCTTGGGCCGCACTTATTAGCGTATTTTCATCATGGAAGTGGGTGGATGAGACCAAAACCAGTTATTTCAACTTGTGTGGGGAATATGCTTTAATAAACCAGCCTGGACATTAGTATACCACAACATGAGATAAACTATTCTTTGTGTGTAAGAAAGTTTCTGGAAATTGGGTCTTAATAAAAGAAAAGAAAACTTGGCAAGAGGCAAAACAAAAGTGTGAAACGGATCACATTGGTCTGGTGACTAAGCGGATAACACTAATATCCATGCTGTGCTAAATTACAGTTTGGCCTGCACTGGTTTATCTAGAGTTCCTTTGAATGATACCTAGAGATGGGTGAACAACGAACCTGTCAAATACTCCAGCTTGTCTGCCGCTTTGTTTTGCATGGTGATTGATTGGAGGGAAGAGAGACTGATGTCATAAAAATGAATTTCAAACATGAGCTTCTAAACATCCTACATTGACATTAAATTCCTCTGTGTCTCTGTATTTTCTGATAGATGTCTGACAGATTTCAGATCAGACAGAATTATTATTTATCACAAGGCTTTGGTTTCTCATGAGACGAGGTGAATTTCCATTGCAAAGTACAGATTAGCTGCACAGACACCACTGATCCTTTTCATTTAAAGGTCCCATATTGTACACCTTTCTGGAGTTTTATTTTAGGTTTTGATGTCCTTAAGAATATATATTTTTGCGGTATAAGTACCAAAAACCATCTCAATATATTTTTACAGCTCTTCTTTCAGGAGCTCTGCTAAGAACAGGTCGACTTTAGCCTGTCTAATTAATATTCATGAGCCTCTCTTCTGATTGGCCTGTTGTTTTCTGAGTGACGCACGGCCAGGCCAACCACAGGTAGCTAGGGTCATGTAGGGCCGACGTCACAATTACGTCACAGTGCTAGCTGGAAGCAAAACAAAGGGAAAACTGGAGGCGGCCCATTCAAACCAGCGCAGATTCGGCTACATAAGGAGCTTAAAATATCATCTTGTGATGTTGGGTGCCAGAATCGACGTAATACAGCCTCAAATTAGAAATTTGATTGCATACCTGCTGCCACTGCCAGACAAAAAACCGACGACAGCTGTGGTTAAACGCGATTAAACGAGCGGACTGGACAGAAACGATCGTCAAAAATGCTCGCGTTTAATAAAGTATTGTCTTTTGTTGTTATGGGCGCATCTGAAGATTTCTTGCATCTCACGACTATGTCGTATATGAAATACGTTAATGTCTGTGTGCATGTGTGTAAAACAACAAACTGACGATTTATATATCAGGGCTCTAGACTCATTCTTCCCACTGGTCGCTCTTTTGCGACTAACTTTCTCAGTTGGTCGCACAAGCACATAATTTGGTCGCACTTTATTATTATAGATTTTTTTGCTACAACATTTGATTAATCAATGCATGCTGGTGAACTTTTATCATAGTTTATAGTTATATGGTAACAAAAGTGTTCAACATTCAACCCTTTTTCATCAGTATTATTTGTGATTTAAATTTTGTGAACAGGAATTCCTCTTTTCGTGCGCTTTCACTTTCAAATTCGCGATCTTGGTGTCACGTTTTACAAGAAAAGATAATTGTCTGTTTTGCTTATATCTATACACCTTTCACTTTTTAAGACTAAAACAAAATATGGATTCATTTAGGGCTGTGCGATATGACGATATATATCGGATGGACGAAATAAAAAGTCTATCGTTTTATATTATGTTCTATCGTTTATTTCGTGGTGTCGCAAAATACATTGTTTACGGTACTTTTTCATCATTTGGATGACTGTGATCTTTACACGCCACCACGGGGCTTGAAGGGGAGACAGAACCAGGTGGAGAACGACCAGAACTAAACGAGGGACTACATCTGTTGCATGGGCACGCGTTTTTAAGCACTGCAGTTTTAAAACAACCGATTTTAAGCTGTTGAAACGCAAACAACAGCGCTATGTGTGCACCGTCTCTGTTTCTGTGTGAGAGGACCGCGATTTTTTTTTTTGCCGCTTTATTGGCTTTGAACGATTACATAAACACACTTATGCGTCAGAATCCCCGTCTTTGCAAGTATCCTCATAAACACAGCGATTTAGGTCTTAAGAAAGAAAACAGCTGCAAGAGAAAACGCATATGTAACAGTGTATTGGATCCGGACTTCGGTCTTAAAGGGGAAGCGGTCCAATATTCGTTCTGTCTGCCATTAATATTAATCATAGCACATTGCTAGAAAATCTCTCACTGCTCTTGACTAAATCACTTTTGTAACTTTAATAAGAAGAAATTAAAAAAAAATAATAATGATATATTTATATATATGTATAGAATCTATACATAATACACATTAGAGCTGCACAATTAATCGTTAAAAGATTTCGCGATCTCGATTCAAATACCCACACGATCTAATTTCTGAATGACAACGATTCGCCCGTGAATATACCGGAACATTCAAATCTGCATTCGCGCTGCTGCTGATCCAGAGAGCAGACAGTTAACATGTTTAGGTAAGAAAAAGCTTTACAAACAGTCTTTTCAACTACACAGTATTATTTCTGTCTTACAGTCATTCATAGAAATACTGGGATAAAAGTTTATAGTTCGGCTACAAACATTGATGTCTATGGTAGCGATCAAAATAGAGCCACTCATCTTTTGAAAGCAACTGGCGCTTCAAATAACGTTTGTGTCGATTGCATCATTTCGCCACTAGGTGGCGACAAGTGACTATTAAAAAATTTATTTGTTATAGAATCATTCATTCGAGATTCGTTCAAAAACACTGATTCGTCCATTAATGAAACAAGTGAGGTATGAGTGAGTCATTGAATCATTAATACAAACCAATTTTTCATCATTTTAATTCTAAAAGTTGGTGTATTAAATACACTATATTTTAAATACATATACCCCGGGTTTCACAGACAAGGCTTAAGCCTAGTCCTAGACAAAAATGTAAATCTGAGCTGTTTCAACTGAAAGAAACTCGCACTGACTGATCTTAAAATATATCAGTGCCTTTGTTTTGTCTCAAGATGCACACCAGTAATGTTTTTTTCTAAGCATGTTTATAAAAATTGCTTAAATGTCTTAATTGAACTATGATCTAATCCTGGCTTAGTCTAAGCCCCGTCTGTGAAACCTGGCCATACTGTATTATATATTAAAATGTTTAATAATTCATTTAAATTAAACACTTTTAAATAGACTGCAGCAATTAATATTTTGTCACACATTATTTTGTTTAGTTCAGAATCGTGGGAGAATCGTGATCTCTATTTGAGAAAAAAAATCGTGATTCTCAATTTATCCAGAATCGTGCAGCTCTAATACACATGTTAATTATACATATCATAGATAGATAGATACAGCACTATCTATCTATGCTAGATATAATTAACATGTGTATTATGTATATATTCTATACATATATATAAATATTATTTAAAAAATAAAAAAATAATAATGATATATTTATATACAGTATATGTATAGAATCTATACATAATACACGTGTTAATTATATCTATCATAGATAGATAGATAGATAGATATAATTAACACAGTGAAGACTAATTAATTTACACAATGTATGTAGCTTTTCTTATTTATTGTAGTTCTTTGTCCTATTGCTTGCAATTAGTTTCTTATTCTTATTTTATCACTGACTGTTTATTTATCTTCAGTGAGCTTGAGTTTTTTTGTGTCTCTCTTTTTAGGCTTGTATTAGTTTGATATTGACATTGGTGACAAGGATTATGAAAATTCTATAGTATCAAAGATTTTAATATCATAAAAACCTTTTTAAAAGAAAAAAATTACTATATCATGATATATATCGTTATCGTGATATAAAATTAGTCATATCGTGATATAAGATTTTGGTCATATCGCCCACACCTAGATTCATTGTTATTCTTAATTAAAAAGCACAACAACAATAAAACAGTAGGCTACAATGACAAACTAGCTTACATAACCTTTATTAACAAAAACGAATAAGACGAGGCATGGCATAGGACACATCACATGCTGTATTATATAGGCTACCGACTAATAAATTACAGAATGCTTAGCAAACACTGAGGAATCAAATAAATGATAATAAAAAAAATTAAGGAAAGCCTCCATACTGTAACGTGAGGTAAACAGCAAAGATAACAAGCTTTTCAAAACGAAAACAAAAAGAAAAGTAAAACTAAACTGGCTGTCGCTGACAGGACAGGACATGTTTTTTCTACAAGAATACCAACATGTTCACCTTCTCTGGTTTAAGAAGCGGTCTTTCATTTTAGTTTGAAAACCAAATCCTCCATTGCGCTCCGTCCGCTGCGTACACCTTCGCGCTCGTGCTGACGCGCCGAGTATAAACCAGACTCTACACCTGAAGCGCTCATGCTGAAAGCACTTCTCTTCACGTGATCAGTGAAATCTGACTCCTGCTACAATGTGCTGCAGCTGGCAGCGCACGCTGTATGAAGCAGACGCTTTGGAGCAGCGCAGACCATGCACTCGCACAAGTGCGACCACGTCAAATTTTTACTCGCACATTCTCAAAAAATGGTCGCAGTCTAGAGCCCTGTATATAATCATTTGTAATTGTATATACATTGTTGTGATTAATTGTGGCTGGAATAATAATGTAGCTGTAGAAATAGTTGCCTGCTGAAATGTATTTAATAGGTAAACGTACCTATTAGGGGTGGTACGGTTCAACTTTTTCACGGTTCGGTTTGTATCACGTTTTTAGAGTCACGGTTTCGGTATGGTTCGGTATGTTTAGGGAAAAACTATATTGTCAAATAAAAATAGAAAATAAGAATAATCTATCTAACTACAAGCAACAGCACAAATAAAAATACAATAGTAAAGATACAAATAAAATAATCAGTGATTTTAGTTTTTAGGTACAGAAATGTAATAAAGTAATCAAATGTAAAACAGCATTGCATATTTGACTGTATAAATTAAAGATTAATCTTTATTAAAGTTATAAAAGCGATTCAATCAAGAGCAGTGAGTGATTTCTTTGTTGTTGCTGTTTGATTAATATTAAGAACGTGCTGTCACTTTAAGAGAATGCACTGATCCAGTGCACTGATACTTTACGTTCAGCCGGCTATGTCTGCTATAGGATACTTATCAAGACGGGCATTTTGACATCATTTTTGTGTGAATTTGTCCATTCAAACACAATACTTCAGAGAGAGCTTAATATTTGCACGTGTTCTGAGGTGGGGGTTTGCGTGCTTCTGATGAGCGCACGCTCAAATCTTCTCACTGCGCGCGCGAGCTCGTGTCCTCTGGCTCTTAAATGTTTAAACTGGCAAAGCTTACATGAGTTTAGTTTAAACACAGATATCCGTGCCAACCCAAGTACCTATTATGCCGAGTTCACACTGCACGATTTTCAAACTCGTCGGATCGCCATTGTTTTCACACTGCAGGACTATCTGGGGTAGCATTCAGTCGCTGCTGTTTTCACATTGCACGATGGATCCGCGACAGGGGGTTTCACATTGCACGATTTCACAATAGGAAGAATCGCCGACAACTCTGTCTGATCCGCAAATACAGCCAAATGCACGCGAGAAGTGATAAGGAAATTACGCAAGATCACGCTGATATTATGGTCTATAAGTCCTCCCCGAAAACACAATAATTAATAAAGATGACTTGTTAACAAACATACTTCTGCTGTGAAATTTTTATATACACAAATCTAATTAGTAGCCTACTTGAAAGTGAAACCAACATGTTGTGCATTTTATAATGAGTTTATTTCTTATAGCCTATAAAAGCCCTCAAAAGGATGAAAAAGAAAAATGCAATAAATATTTTGTCCTTTATAGAAGAATATTATTTACAGGAAAAACCCTAGACCCTTCTTCATCTTCATGTAGCCTACCTGTTCTGTATATTCTAATGCTCGCTTTGTGTAAAAAAAAAATAACACAAAAAAAAGACCTCCTTGAACTTCCCTCTGCCCTGTATCTTGCTCTCTCAGTGGCTGTAGGTCATCGCCGATGTATTTTTTAGTCACAACCGGTCAGAACTCATTCACACAGCAGGATTGAGAATCGCCGACAGCTCCAGATATTTAGCATGCCAAATATTTCACTGGCGTCGGCGACACATCAGCGATTCCCTCGGATCGCGTCTTTGATAATTCACACTGCGCGATTGTCACTCGCGGGAACGAGCACCAATTTGCCTCCGATCTCGGGCATTTGTCGGCGATTTATCAAAACCTGTCAGCGAGTGAAAAATCGGGCAAAAATCGTGCCGTGTGAACTTGGCATTAAGCTCACCAAAATCTACATTGAGACATTTTTAGTGCACAAGATATTGGTTTCAGCACAAAAAGTTATGTTAAAATAAAATATTAATCTCTCACACAAAAATATTTAATTTTATTTTAAATGACAAAAGCATTTCAATTAAGATATACATCATTAAATTCAAAAAGTCTGGCTGTGCTTAATGGGTACATTTTTGTTGACATTTGAGGCTCAATGCTATAGAAAAGTAATAAAAGTTCAGGAAGAGTGTTTTCAGCCTTTTTTTAAATATATATTTAATATAAAAATATGGCATGCAGCTTCAAACAATGGCATACATCTGTTCAAAATAATCGTTATTAATAATCGCAATTACAATCTCAAGGGAATAATCGACAATTATGATTTTTGTCATAATCGTGCAGCCCTAAAACCAATAAAACATTTAATTCATGGGGATGAACACAGAAACTAGCCTCATTATGAAACCTCTTTTTAATTGGATGTCAACTTATCTATAGTCTCTTATGGCTGGAGTACACTAAACGATTTTTGCCCCGATTTTCCACCGATTTACAGTCTTGAGAAGTTGAAAAAGATCAGAGCCAGTCTGCAGATTTAAGTTGACAGAATCCATAGAAAATCGATTAACTTAACTTAAAGTGACAACCA
Organism: Aspiorhynchus laticeps; assembly: GCA_023376895.1. Lineage (NCBI taxonomy): Eukaryota > Metazoa > Chordata > Actinopteri > Cypriniformes > Cyprinidae > Aspiorhynchus > Aspiorhynchus laticeps. The sequence goes on from JALXFT010003919.1 coordinate 90,444, forward strand.
TCAGTTAATATTTAAAGTCTGTTTATGAAGTATTTACATAGACGTTCAATGTGGAAGAGCTTAAGAGAGCACACTGAGCTTAATTGGAGCAGCAACAATTTTTAATAAATTTCATGTAATATTTATTAAAATGACAGGATTTTTTTCTAAATAAATAGTCTAGGTCATGTATTAAGTTCATACATATTTTAATATGAACAACTATTATTAACAATATCTATGAAATGTCACACTGAAGCTGTGATTTTCATAGTAGTGCACCCTTTAAAGCTCACCTTGAAAATCTTAAAAATCACCTGAAATCTTTAAAAATTAGAGCACTGTAAAATCACAGACAGCAATAAACTGTCAATTTATAATATTATGGATGTAAAAGTACAAGCCAGTAAAGCCTGTGAAGTAATATATTAGCGTAGCACACAATCTTATACAGCTAGTCAGCTAACTGTGTTCTGTAGCATCTGTGCTATGTTGCTAAAACTATCTTTTGGATCTAATGTAATTATTTCCCACATCCATGTTCCAGGTTATAATATGCAAAAGTCTGAACATTAATCTCTTCACTTTACAATAAGTAGTGAAACTTACCCAAAATAAAGGCTTAAACATCTAAAAAATGCACATTTAAAGGGCTCCTCTTTTGGTGAAAGTTTTCACACAGCTTTCAAAATGTCCGCCAGACAGTGTGAACACATGGAGACTCATATCTCAGTGTGCAATGATCTGATTAACTTGAAATTATAGGAGGTATATAGTAACAAACACATCAATTGGTTAAGACATCAAGTAGGATAATAAATTATTTTTTCTTTTTATAATCTGATCTTAAAAATGGAAGTGTGCTTAATAGGTACGTTTCCCTACATGGTTAAATCCCAGAGATATGGTGATGAAAACCAATTTTTGTGAGTCAATAAACATGGCTATTTAGCTGGTGCAATCCATTTATTTTACTTACATTTTATAAATCTACAAAGCTCTGGAAGGCATAATTTATCCTTAATTATTGTAATTAGATCATGCGTCCATCTGTTTGTCTGTATGAGTGTGTATATACTGATCTGGTTCAATTATTAGGCAAGGAAGATGATTATATCTTGGTCTTCCTGTGATGCATTTTTGACAATGAGTTATTAGTTATTACTTTTATTGAGACTGATCATCTTCTTCATTAAAAACAACAGTAGCAATAGTAACAGTACTGACTTAAAATGTAACAGATGGTCACCACACTGGATGATTTAGACATTAGCTCAATAATACACCCAGGGTGATCTTTAAAATTTTGCATTTTACACAGACAACTTTTAAAAATAGTCACACCTAATTTATGCCATCCTTCTTATCCACATGTCAAAACCTGTTACTCTGAAAAGTAACAGGGCTGAGAGTAACAGGTTTGACAATTTCAAACTAATTTGCTAATCTAATAGTCAAGGTCAAAAAGCATATGTTGTACACTTTGAACGGATTTTACTTGTAGATATTGATTATATTAAATTAAAATGGTAACAGTATTGACATTGCATGATGTCTCCCCCTCAGTCAAGCATCATAAATCATCAGAAATATAACATTAAAAGAGAGGGAGAAACTTGCTTGTGTTTTAATTGTTGGACTCGTGGTTGAGAGATAATGTACCTTCTTAGAAGTCACATCACTGTACCATGATTTTACAAGGAGTTTTTGGTGAGGGTAACAGGGCTGACATGAAATCACGGGACACCGATACAATTATTTAGATTTTATAAAAATAATTAACAATGAGACTACTTAGAACAATATGCAAATGTGATTTTTGTATAATTTTCCTTCGATTTGAAAATTGAAAGTCCTGCTGGAAAAGAAAAATCATAGTGAGGAACAGGCCAAAAACCTTACCCTTATCAGTATAAATGCAATTAAATTTTTTTTAAATAATATTTAATTGACTTTAATTTGATGTAATGACTTTAATTTGATGAAAGAATACATAGAATTGTTATATTTTTAAATCACTAATTTATTTGTTGTTGTAGTAATTCTATGTTTGATTATTTCTTGGGATGAAAAGGCACCGATTTCGTGGAATGACTCCACTCTATTCAAAATCACTATGAGGTCATGCAAATAAAGCTAAAGTCTAGTTTAACATGACATGTTCTTGAAACAGTTTCTGTCTGTCTCACCATGGAGACATTTGAGCTTCTTAGTTTCCTGCTACTGGTGCTTTATACCTCTGCCGATGGACCTGTACCAGGATTAGTGAATGAAATCATCCATGTGGAGAAGGCATTGTCATGGTTTGAAGCAAAGGCATATTGTCTAAATAATTTTGGACAACCCTTTGTAGCTACAGATAAGAATGATCTAAAGATTCTCAGCAGTTCTGCCAACCAGCTCTCTTGGGTGGGACTGTATAGATCTTTTGCTGTTTGGTACTGGGTGGAAGAGACCATATCCAATTATTTCAACTGGTTTGGAAAGTGTGCCTCATTGAAAAGGGCTGGATTTTGGTATATCATGACATGTGACAATAAGCTATTCTTTTTGTGTAAGAAGGTTTCTGGAGACTGGGTCTTAGTCAGAGAAAACAAGGCAAAACAACATTATGAAACGTATCACGCTGGTCTTGCGATTATATCTAATGAAGAGGAGAACAACATTATCCGTGTTCTGATAGATACTGGGTTTGCCTGTATTGGTCTAGCTACAGTTCAACAAGATACTCCTTTGAAAGAGACATGGAGATTGGTTGGAGTCAACGAGCCTGTCACATTCTCCAAGTGGTATAGCCGTTTGTTTTGTGCAGTGATTGATTGGAGAGGATCCTGGCATGACCGTGTTTGTTTTGAGGGACATCCATTTATCTGCTTCAGAAATGTTAACAACATTCTGGAATTCTCCCTGGTCAATGAAAATAAAATCTGGAAAGAAGCTCAGTCTCACTTGCAAGCTGTTGAACATGAACCTAGTGATGTTGAAAGCAGAAGAAGAATTGACTGAGTTAATGGTTTATATCCATGGCATACACAGCTCTTTTGTGGATAATCTTTACTTTTGGATCGGGTTGTATAATAACCCTTGGTTTTGGGTTAATAGCCTATTAAAGATTCAATATTGGAATAGCATGCAACCTGTTAATGTGGATTTCAAGAACAGTATCATTTCACCAAACAGACAAGCGTGTGGAGCTTTAAAGGATGGTGAGTTGTTTGATGAGTCCTGTATTGATTCACTCCCCTTCTTTTGTATGGGCACAGTGCGCTCTATGATTCTGGTGTCAGAACCCAAATCATGGATGGAGGCCTTGAAACACTGTAGAGACAGATATGTGGACTTGGCCAGTCTGTCAACAGCTATGGAGCAGCAAGTGGCTGAGAATAAAGTTAAAGAGAATAAAGACGTCCAGAGTAATTATGTGTGGATTGGGCTAAACTTTCTAGCAGGTAGTTGGATCTGGGTGTCTGTGGATACCATGCAGTATGTGAACTGGGTGACTGGTGGAAACCTACAGTGTCCAGTCGCTCATCGCTGTGGAGCCCTCACTGTAGCAAACGGGAAGTGGGAGCCAAGACCGTGTGAGGAGAGACTGGAATTTCTCTGTTTTCAGACTTAGAGAAAAGAGAGACTGAAAAATTGCTTAAGTTGTTTTAATTGTTTAGTCTTGCAAGTAATCTCCTGCATAGTTAAAATAGATTTTCATGTGTAGTCCTGAAACATTGTACTTGTGTTTGTACAGCGTTCCCACAATAATGCAAACCTTTTTGTTTACTTGTGTACTGTACCATAGTTAGGCTATGTCTAGTTCAAGTCAGTTCTTTTCAGTGAATCAGTCAAACCAGTTCACAAATCAGTCTGAATGATTCTTTACTGAATCTGTCTGAATTGTATTTATTTCCCCAAGATACAGGCAAGAATGAATAGGCTGCCTACCATGATTTCTGTTCTTTCCGACAAAAAATCACTTGAATACGACAACCTCGTAATTACAACTTCAGAAGTGGGAAGTAGGAAGTTTAAATGCTATTTTTGTAGTGTTCAATACATACAATATGCATCAAATGGTTATTTATTTACGTAAATATACATGACTGTAATGGCAGGAGAAAGCAATGTAGATGTTGTGAGAAAAAAAGAATAAAACTTTAAAGTACTACTGCTATGTTTGTCTCCTCCACCATACTAGACAACATACAACTAGAGAGGCTGTTCATGTCCAATTTCCAAATAGGAAACTCATATTTACGATAATTCCAATAGCACGTGAAAGCAGCATAATAGATGGATGCTGCTGTGATCTACTCTGAAAACAACATGGGCCATTTGTGTTAAAAACATAACAATACTCAGTATATATCAAAGATCTGGAACAGACAATGCAGTTGTGGTAAAAACACGTGTTGTGGTTAGGAATGCACCGAATGAGAAAAAAATATAAATAAATAAATATAAAAAAAAAAAAAGGCTGTGAATGATGATAGCATAGCTACACATACGTACTGTCATGTGTTATCTGTGTTACTGACAGGCCGAAAAAAAAAAAAAAAAAAAAAAAAAAGGAATGCACCGAATGTTCGGCAACCGAAATTATTGGGTCGAAAATAGCAATAGCTTTTGGTGTTCGGCCGAATAAGACCGAATAAATTGTACCGAACAATGACGTGACGCGATCAAACAGCAACCAGCGTAGAGTGAGGCGTGCACACTTTATAATGCAGCAAACATGTCGGCAGTGTGGAAGCATTAAAAACTGTCCAACAACTGTCCAACAATGACGCAAAAATCATTACAAGCACTGACAGCGAGTAGGAACCTACTGCATCGCATGTCTTCGATGAGAAGAGGGTGGTTGTTGCTAGTTACTGTATGATGATTAGTTGCGAAATGGCCTTAAACAATTAGTAAATAAACTGCAGAATATTATGTTTTCTAATACATGCACGAATTGCGTGTATTATGACAGCGCTGCACAAGCTCGTGGCACTATCTGCTTGTTTAGCCAAGGTTCAAACTACGAGGAAAATCGCTGCGCTGAAACAGTGTTACTCGTCAGTTGCGCAGTCACGTTTTTATGAATTTTCACAAGGCATGGATGTGACAATGTGATACGTGCGACAAATGTCTTCCCAATTTCGTAATGAAAATCATTTATAAATCTGCTGTTGTCAACAACAAAAAAGCACTGAGGTCTTCCTGTGGGTTTCCGCCAAAATAAAAGGTGAGAAAACACAAGAACTCAATCAAAATTCATAAATGTTAGTACTGTAATTTTGCTGTTGTTCTGTAAAATAAAATAAAAAGTAAGACATGAATCATGATAATAATAATTACAACAGCTCTATTAATACATTTGTAATAACATTCACACATAGTGTTCAAATTGGGATCTGTAATATTTTATAATGTTCTAAAATAAGTATCTTCTGCTCAGCAAGGCTGCATTTATTTATACAGTAAAAAATACAAGCTTGATTCAAGAAGGGGGTCTCAAAAATGGCTAAAATATTATTTTACTAACTTGTACATTTTAAGGGAAATTGTGCTTTGTTATAATGTCTGCTAGAATGTAAAAAAATGTTCAGTGTTAAATATTTTTAAATAGTTGTTTTGTAATTGATTTTTCTTTGAAATTAAAAAGCAAGACTAAACAGTAAACATCACATTTTGGCTATTTAATTTATGCAATGGTGAAAAAATTGGCAAAATACATGGGGGGAAAAAAACACGTATTTTGCTTTTGGCCCAATGTTTCATTTAATTTTTGTTTCATTGTTTTGTTTAGTCTTCGGCCAAGAATTTTCATTTTGATGCATCCCTGGTTGCAGTATTAACTGTTGGATCCAGTATAGTCAGACTCAGCATTATATTTTACTTTCAGTCTCTCTGATAAGCCTGCATCGAAACAAATCTGCAGTAAAGGGAAGCGAACAAACAAACAAACAGTCCTTCACTGATGTGATCTGGAGCTCTTTTCTAATTTTACCTTGTGTCTACAACGGACGCGAGTGCAGCAATGCCACTGAAGACAACAGAACCCATTATAATCAGTCTGTCTACACTGGATGTGGCATGAAACAACACGACACAACAAATCTCTGATAGTAAATTGATGTTCCTTTCTGTTTCTGACGTACTCAGGGCCATATCTGGGGTTTGCGGGGTTGTACCCGTGGGCCCTGTTTGAAATTGTGTAAATAACACTTTATTTGCCTTTAAGAGGCAAAGCATGGATCCAACATAATGATACACATCCGATTTCTTTCTCAAGTGTTTACGTTCACGTAGAACATAGCCGACAGTTATACTCGCCAAGACGTGTATTTTGGAATAATTTTGAATATATTTGTCCGTTCAAGCGCAAGAAGAGGCAAAACTCAAATCGGTGTTCAAGAGCTGTGAGAAACGGCACTCTGCGTGTGCACACAGAACACAGTGTGCGGTTGCTGAATTAAGCGTATTTCACATATTTTTGTGCTTGCATGTTTAAATTGGCAAGGTGTATTTTGTTCGTTCAAGAGCAAGACACTGCGAAAGAGAATTTAATTCTGTTTTTACTAGAGATCGACCGATATATCGATTTACCGATATTTTTCCCGATATTTAAGCATTTTTCCATAATCGGATATCGGTTTTGTAATATCGGATTTTCCGATAAACACCGCCATCTTGTGGGCGTTTTAAGAATTGCACGCATGATCGCCATTACAGCGCATCTGAGGGGAGACGAGACAACGGCGTGCACATGTAAAGTATTACTTGCTTTGCTGTAATTAGTACATTTTATTTAACATAACAGCCATTAATGCACAAATTAGATGTGATACATATGCTTGATATGTAGTTTATGCAGCTTGGCTCTAAGAAATAGACGAGTCACGTAAGATAATCCGTCAAGTCCTGTCCCAATAAAGACGTAACTTTGCATGAATTAAATAATACAGCCATGAATGAGCGCAAGTTGGAAGTAAAAGCGCTGAATTAAATTCTCTCTCTGTTGTATATTTGCTCATCATTAGTCTCGTGAAGCCGCTTCATATTGCTGTTCACTCAGTGGGTTGATGCTCAGGAAATGTTACAGCACGGCCACCGCATGTAACTTTTAAAAATATTCACGATTAAAACACCGTAATTACATAAACATTTACTATATAACCATCAATTCCCTAATAAACATCCTAGTAAACACAACTCCAGTGTTTCCCACACATAGACTTTACCTGGGCGGGCCGCCCAGGTATATTAACGGCCGCCCAAGTATATTTGGTGACACATTTTTGTTTTTATTACTATTATTATCTTACACTTTTTTTTTTTTTTTATCCGCCCGAGATAATGAAACCATCCGCGATCGATTAACTAGAGGAAAATCTCCCCGCGCCTGACGTGTTTCGCACTGCTGTGTGCTCAAGAACTGTAGACACTCCCACAGACAAGCTCTCTCTCTTTATCTGTGGCGGGCTGCAACAATATCCACCGCCCGCTGCCATCAGCTCCCGCCTCTCACACACAAGAGCGCGACTTTCAGTATTTAGCAACTTTCAGACCCTTTTGGCGGCTTTTTTTCCCACAACAGGTACATACTGACAAACCTTGCGACTTTTTTTGAAAAAACCTTAGCTATCGTTCAATTGGAATTTGTCTCCAGTAACGTTACTGCCCCGCGAGTGCGAGATCTGACTCTCCCGGCGCAGTGTCGCCTCTCTCTGCGTCTCTTCTGTGCAGTGAGCGGCAGTGAAGCAGCGCATTCATTTGGCCGTAACGCAGCAAAATCATCAGTAAATCATTTACAAAACAGCGTTTCCAAGCACCTGTCGCTTACTGACTGTTTGGACTTTTAAATATGAACATAATTCGTCTGTTAATATGTGCATAGCTTGTTACTCAGACGCAGACAGTGCGCTGAATGAGACAAAACCGTAATACAGCCAAAACCACCGCATATAGTCGCTTTTTAGTGTAAGTTAGATGTATATTGATTTTATCAGACGATGTTGCGATTATAAATCAGGATTTAAGGAGTATAGTGAGAGTGATTCCTGGTTAACATGTAAAATTAATGGTTCCTGTTTACTATTTATACTTGTTTTATGTATGACAACAGAAAGTATAATGTGAACAGCTTTATTGGCATTGTTGTATTAATTACAGTATGTGACATTTAGAACAGATCTGAAGTGCCAAAACTCGTCTGAATGCAAACTTGACACAATGACATGCAAATTAACGTGACGTCACCTGCCGCCACAATTTTATTTATTTTTTAATTGGTGAGAATTACTTTTATGTGCTTTATTTATTTTACCTTTGTTTTTTTTTACCTCATCGAAGATTTTATTTTTAAACAAAAACTGTTTAGTAACAGTGCACTTTTTTATTTTTTGTACTCTCAGACCCCTCTATTTATTGGTGTATAAATAAGATTTGTTTTGTTTTCTATGCAAGGAGGGAGTGATTGTTATAAATAAAATGGTTTGTTCAGTTCAGTGGTGTTGTAATCATTGTGTCAAAAACACAAGTATAACAGTAAATAAATATCGGTTCTGCATATCGGTTATCGGGCACATAAACAAACAAATTATCGGTATCGGTATCGGTTCTAAAAAATCAATATCGGTCGATCACTAGTTTTTACACGCAGTCTGAGACGCCCCTCTGTGTGCGGACCGCATACAGTACTCAACAAGTACTCAGTTGAGTTCTTTTCGTGTCTTGTGCTTGAATGCTTTAAAATCTTTTGAATGTTTAAATTGGCAAGACTTAAAAACATGTGCAAATGAGAAGCTTTCGTGATGACGTGCAGCAGTGGGCCATCAACTGTTCTGAGCGATTTTCATGCTGGCCTCGGGCAGTCGGTTGAAATTGCCAGGGAACCCCCCATAGCCGTGGGCCCCTATAATCGTCACTGCCTTTCACCCCACTAGCTAGGGCCCTGGACATACTCCAAGCGCTTGCGCTCACGCTGCGTCTGAAGTGGATTCACAATGTGAGGCAACAAAACTTGCATCCGATGTAGATACAGTATTAAAGGGATAGTTCACTTTGAAATTAAAATTTGGTATCTATCAGCTTACCCCAAGGGCATCCAAGATGTAGGTGTCTTTTTTTCTTCAGTAGATCCAATTTTGATGTTTTTAGGTGAAACCGTTCTAGTCTGTCAGTCATATAATGGCAGGTATAGGTCACTGTCTCTATAAGAGGGAAAAAGAACATGCACCGAGAAATCCAAATTAAACAATTCCCCATCGTAACTACACATTGATGGCCTAAGACACGAAACGAGCGGTTTGTGAGAAATCGAACAGTATTTACATCGTTTTTTACCTCTTGTACATTTACATTTACATTTATGCATTTAGCAGACGCTTTTATCCAAAGCGACTTACAGTGCATTCGGGCTATACATTTTTTATCAGTATGTGTGTTCCCTGGGAATCGAACCCACAACCTTTTGCGCTGCTAACGCAATGCTCTACCACTGAGCCACAGGAACACCAGGAACATCTTGTACACAACCATGTCCAAGTGATCTGAATGCGCACACGCATCCGGTGTGTGACGTGTGTGTGCACGCGCTCTGGCTCACGCTGCATTCACACGGGGCGTCGGTGTCAACGCTTGACGGAGGGCGTGCCTGAAGCGTGGTGCTGACGCAACTTTTCAAGTGCCAACGGAGGCGTCAGCCAATCAGATCGCCTCATGCAAATACCCAATCCCGTTCATGCAACACCAGAGAAGTATGTGATTGGTTGTTGTAACTATGACGGCGCGTCAGCACCACGCTTCATTATATGACTGACAGACTAGAACGGTTTGACCTAAAAACATCAAAATTGGATCTACTGAAGAAAAAAGACACCTACATCTTGGATGCCCTTGGGGTAAGCTGATAGATACCAAATTTTAATTTCAAAGTGAACTATCCCTTTAAGGTCACAAGGAAGGCAAAGCCTGTATTTTTTCACAACTTACACTACACATTGTCTTGTAATCCTCTGAGACATTCCTATGGCTTTGTTGATCGAGTAATCCTGTATTTGCGTCTCACTAGTATTTCAATGGGCGGGGCTAAAGAGGCAGCTATGTAGAAATAGACGTTGATCTTCTGCAGAGGCGGGCTTTCATCACACTATGACGTCATAACGTAACAAAATCCAAAATAGTCATTTTTCAGCTTGGTTTTAATAAAGGCTGTGTTTGAACTAACGAGAACGTTTTGAGTTCTGAAATTTACCGGATGTTTTATATTACAATGACCTGTTATACGTCAGAAGATAAAGGGAAATTGGATTTCTCAGTTTATGACCCTTTTAAGATCTTGCTTCTGTGTCTGTAGTTTCTGATATGTTTGCTTTCTCATGAGACGAGATGAATTTCCATTGCAAAGTGCAGATTAGCTAAACAGACACCAGCATCCTCACTGAAACTTTTCATTTAAATACATGCACTCTTTACTCAGACAGACACTCTTCCTTTTGTCGGGTACAAATGCTGAAGTTGGTAAAGGCTCACAGATGTATTTCAGCTCTTCTTGAGTCGTATGATAACTTTTGTGGACAACCTAATTCAAGTGGTTTAAATGTCTGTCTAGATTGTTTCAACAGCATGTAAAATAAGCAATAATATGACAGCATTGATATCATAAATTTAATGTATGTTAAATGTATGTTCAATAGCTCAACTCACACTACAACATTATTTTTCAGACTGGTTTGCTGTTGTTAAACATAAAAAAATAAGGTTGGCATACTTGAGTTGACACATTCATGACAAGCCGTCATGTGGGATCCTCACCATATGCCCCTCTATTCAAATCCATTGTGACAGTTTACAATTAGCAAAGTCAGTCTGAACAACACATTTAAACAGGATCACAGTTACACATCACACAGCACATGAAGATGTCATCTAGTCCCTATGAGAGCTCATTTGTCAGCACATGTCGGTGGATGTTGAATACAGCAATCAGTCCCTCTAAGATTTTGCAAACTGAATTTAATGCAAACTTACTATTATTTGTGGCAGCTTGCATTTTTGTCTTATTTCAGCAACAAATTAATCAATACTGCACAAGCAATCCAATGCTTTGTGTATGTCCATGTGTTAAGAGTGTGGGACGTAATGAAAGTTAATATTGAAACAAACGACAATATAACTGATAAATAATTCATAATAATTAATTATGAAATAATGTATTAATAATTTATAACATGTAAAGTGTATAGTACGGAAGTTCTAAGCGGCCATGCATTATTATTTTTTTCCTTCTCGTTTTCTCGTGATCACGACTTATTTTTCTCGTGATCACGACATAACAAAAGTTGTTTTGTCGTTATCACGACTTATTTTTCTCGTGATCACGACATAACAAAAGTTGTTTTCTCGTGATCACGACTTAATTTTCTCGTGATTTCGACATAACAAAAGTTGTTTTCTCGTGATTTCGACATAACAAAAGTGGTTATTTTAAACAATGATTGTTTGATTTTTAAAACAATACTGTTGCTATAGTAACGAACCTTGACAGGAACATTCTAAAATGCTTAACCTTTATCTTGTTCATCAAATATGTTGCTTCACTTAGAAATAACGTATACAAAATTTCATTTGTGTAATTAACATGTTTAAATGGTCTAACAACAAGCATTAACACCGCAAGCGCAGGCGGAGCGCCTTAGAAGAATGCAAAGAAGAGCTAGCCTATTCTAAAAATGGTAAAATGCTTGGATTAAACTCATTTCATTTTTTCTCATTCGTTTGAAATAAAATAATATATAATAATACATTATAATAATTTGTCTGTGTTTTTTATTAGTCAGGCTGTGATATCATGTGCATTAAGCGTGGATGCTGTTATGTGTGTGTGTGGAAATGCAGAAAATACAAAAAATTAGGCTACAACACTGTATAACATCATTGAACTAAAATACACACATGTAAATCACATTGCTTATTAATATGCATTTATTATCGATAAAGATAAAAAAATAAAGATGCCCATTACAAATACGTCGTTGTAGCCTAAATGAGAAACTGATGAGTCGTGCAGCAGTAATAACTTAAGATAACAGATACAATTTCAAGCAAAATGATCATATTTATTCAAGCATTTAAAATGTATAAGTTAATTAAATGTCAGTAATGAACTGCACAAATTATAGCGATCACGAAGAAGGTCCTCTGTCCCAAACGCGTACAGTATAGTGGATATACAGTATACAACTCCCCATCAGTAGTTCTATACTGTCACCTGTTGGCACAGTTGTGTAACTTAGAGAACAAACTTTGTTATGAGGAGATTACGAGAAAATTAAGTCGTGATAACGACAAAACAACTTTTGTTATGTCGTGATCACGAGAAAAATAAGTCGTGATAACGACAAAACAACTTTTGTTATGTCGTGATCACGAGAAAAATAAGTCGTGATAACGACAAAACAACTTTTGTTATGTCGAGATCACGAGAAAAATAAGTCGTGATCACGAGAAAACGAGAAGGAAAAAAATAATAATGCATGGCCGCTTAGAACTTCCGTAGTATAGTATATAATCAGTGTCACATGTTGTACATGGTTACTGGTGGGTTTTCACTGCAAAACAACACAAAAAAAGCAGTTTTTGAGAAAAGTGGCACATTCAGTCATTTTGGGCAGCAAAAATCTGGGAAAAAAAGGTCCTGCAAAATCCCGGCGGGACTGAGCAGTGGTATATACAACATCCACAAACAATACAGCAGTTTTATTCAAACGCTATTCTAATTAATAATACATGCCTCTTTTTCCTTTGTGTCTCTGCAGGGTTGTCAAAGAGGAAGTCTCTGACGATAACGCCAAACTGCCTTGTTTCAACGGGAGAGTGGTGTCATGGGTGAGCTGCGATAACCTCTGTCTTATATAACATCTGAATCAGAGTGGAAAAGGCAGGCAGTCATGCATTCATATGTCATAAGAAAGATGCAACACATGCCCCTAAATCATACACTGCATCATACTGGACATCACCAGTTTTAGTTCACTGATTCATTAAACTAATTAAGTCTGAAAGGCACTTTGAAGTCAGACAAACTCTAAAGTGTAATGCATAATTCAGGAAATTGCATTCTGCTGGATGCCATTTTTATTTAGCGCCTTTGAGGCCTGTTTGTTGCTGTCTTTTGTTACGGTACTTTTAGTAGAAAAGTTCAAACGTCCTGTTCATCCAAACTGAGTGAGGGATAAAGAAGAGTCATTGAAACTTGCACATTGTGCACAAAAAGCAACTGGACAATTCAATTTTAAAATATGCATTTGTGTCTGTTTGTAGCTTGTATTGGCCGAGAGCTCCCACACGGATGGGATGTCGGTATGCACTGACAGTCATGCAGAGCTGCCCCCACCGCTGGAGAGAACGGGAGGCATCGGAAACTCCAGACCGCCCTCATTCCAGTGAGTATCAACACACACGTATCCTGTGCAGCAAACACTTCAAGACGAATCCACTAAACAGATTTGCAATTTGTACATGTCATATTTCAGCACAAAAATCTCCATCCGCATCAGCACCGATAGCGTCGTGGTTAGGTTGCCGACATTCAGCACAACTGCGCTCGCGGTGACCTGAGTTCGAATCCCATCTCGTGGTTTTTTTGCCGCTCCCGCTCCCCCTTCTCTCCACCCAATGCTTTCCTGTCTTCTCTCTACTGTCCTATCTGAATAAAAGCATAAAAAAGCCCATTAAAAAATCTCCATCCGCCATCCTGCTAAAATTATAATTTTTTTAGTATTTAAGAAATTAATAATTTTATTTAGCAAAGATGTATTAAATTAAACATATGCAACAGTAAATATATTTATAAATATTTATCATATAAAAGATGTTTATAAATAAAATGTTTTTTTGAACAGTTTTTGATAGTAATAAGAAATATTTCTAGAAGGATCATGTGACACTGAAGACTGGAGTAATGGCTGCTGAAAATTCAGCTTTGCCATCAGAGGAATAAATTACATTTTAAAATACAATTTTTTTTTACATTTATTTTGGAGCATGATTGCACAATTACCTGATTTGCATATGTTCTTTAGTGAATCAGGTTCTAGAACACATGCAAATAAACATGACTTCCCTCCTTTTGATGCTCTTGCTCAATCAAACTCATTCACCTGATCTTATGCTATATAGTTAAGAGATACAAAATACTATTTGTTCCATTTGGATCAATTCCACATGCAGTGTGATGTGAGAAATGGTATGACCTCTTGATATTGCTATGATATAATTGTATTATATAACTGAATTGTGTGGGCCTGGTCAAGTGAAACGTTTAGTGTTCTCTCCAACAATAGTTATTTAATAGTTAATTTTATGCTCTCATTTTGTTTTATGCTTAACCACTGAAAACGTCCATTTATAGTGTGCACCAGATGTGCTGATTATCTCTAAATGCACACTTGCATTAGTGATACTCTCCTTCTCTCTCACACATTCTGCACAGTCTGTGTTTTCTTCACCTGCACACATTTATACATCTCCTTCCTTTATACAACTCCATGCTTCCTTTACATGAACTAAATGTTTCGCTCCCACAGACTCTCTGATCATCCATGTACATCATTGTTTCCCAAGATAATTTGTCTTATGTACCCCTTCAGCCCCCATCTATAAGGCTCAAGTAGTCCTTCATCAAAATCAAACCAGAAAAGGGTTGATTTTTAAAGGACGTGTGCCGGTTTTTGTCTCTTTGCTTTCTTGCTTGAAGGAAAAGTTCACCCAAAAACGAAAACTCTGTCATTAATTACTCACTCTCATGTCGTTCCAAACTCGCAAGACCTTCGTTTATCTTCAGAACACAAATTAAGATGTTTTTGAAGCAATCCAAGAGCTCTCTGACCCTTAAAAAATTTAACTAATAAATTTCACCATACTTAGCCAGCTGATTGATTACATTAACGCCCGTTTCACACCGCAAGCGTGAGCGGCGCGTGAGCAGCGCATATTTTTTTCGGCGCCCATGTTAACAAATGAGTGTATTCACACCGGGAGCAGGAGCAGCGCGTGAGCGTCAAGCAGGAGCGTCGCGTGAGCAGCGCTGCAGCGATCGTTTCGGCGCACCTCCGTGAAGTTGGCCCCCCACCCAACGCAAAACGTCGCCAAAATAGTCTCAATTGTTTGTGCTCCGTTTGTGCTGTAAAAATTTTCGTTTGTGCTGCTTTGGTTTTTTTAGATATTAGAAATAATATTTATAGGTCATTCTGAGGTCACTCAGCCCCCCCACATGCTCCAAATTCACCCAAAACAGGCTCAATCGTTTGTGCTTCGTTTGTGCCGTTAATATTTTCCTTTGTGTTGCTTCGGTTTTTAAAATATTAGACATTGAAATATAGGCGATGACGTCACTCAGCCCCCCCATGCTCCAAATTCACGAAAAAATGGTCTTGTTTGTTTGTGCTCCGTTTGTGTTGGTTTGTGCCGTAAAAAAAAATTGTTTGTGCTGCTTCGGTTTTTAAGATATTAAAATAATATTTAATAGTCTTTTTCTGAGGTCACTCAGCCCCCCACATGCTCCAAATTTCCCCTAATAGTCTCGTTTGTTTGTGCTTCGTTTGTGCTGGTTTGTACCGGTAGTATTTTTTGTTTTTATTACTGTCTTTTTTAACAATACAGTTAAGTAATAAGGTAAAATTCAAATGGCAAAACAAATCACATGAAATAGTCGCAGTCACTTAATTATTAGTAGCCGTATTCGTTCAATTAGGCTAATTAAACAGAAAAAAACCGACTTGGGCCCATTTCATTATGTCTTTACAAAACCAAAACAAAAAAATAACAAAAATAAATAAATAAATAAAATAAAGACTTGATAGGCCTATTTTCGTTTCTGCGCACAAATAAAACATGCAATAAATAGCCTACTGGCCTATTCAATACTTTTGTGTTCATTCCTTGTTCCTTTTTTAACCATGACGAAAAAAAAAGAAAAAAAAGAACGGTTGTTGTATTTTTAAATGCCCTCCTGAAAACCAAATTTGAAATTAGAACCTTACACACAAAATGCTGCCCGAAAAAGTAAAATGTTGATTTTATTTTTTTTGTTTTTGTTTATGACTTATTGCACCTTTAGTAAGCATTTGAAAAATGCACAAATCAATCTAGAATTTTTATTTTATTTTAACAAGTTTTCTTTGGCCAAATTAGAAGTAGGCTAATGCTTCTCCAGCACGTTCAGTTTAGAACTATCTCTGTGCTAGATCATTGATGGGGAGCTGGGCTATTAATATTAAATATGGAAACAGGAATATCCTTAAAACAGGATATTATTATTATTATTTTTATATGAATAATAAAATCGCTATATAGACGCATTTCAAGTGTTTATGAGGAGTGTGTGAGTATTATCGCGCTAACTGTATGATATGGATGCGCACGTGCAATCTCTAGTATTTTTTTTTTCTCCTGCGGAAAGAACTTAAAATAGGCCTACTCCTTCATTTTTGGATGTGCTTTTTGTAGTCTCATGCAGTCTCTGTGAATGGAGCGCGTCACAACAATGAACCGGCTCACAGACACAATAAATAAATCTATAGAAATCTTGAAATGCCTACTATTAAACAAACCAATTCAAATAAAAAAACAAATCTTCTCTAATTATGTGGTCCATATGAAAGGTGCATTTCTCTATTAAAGGCACGTCCATTAGCCTACCGTGGAGATGGTTATCAGCGTTGGTTTTTGGCAACTTCATCTTTGCAGCCGACACTGACTGAGAGAGCATTAGTTTAGTAATAAGTCCCCCCCCCCCTAAATTCCTATATATTAAAGGAATATATATTATTATATTAATCATTTAAATATAAAAGTGCAACTAGACTAGGAAAAAAATCTTTAAAAAGGTCAGTAGCAAAAACGAAAATATTACCAGCACAAACGAAGCACAAACAAACGAGACTATTTGTTCGTGAATTTGGAGCATGTGGGGGGGCTGGTGACGTCATCGCCTATAATTCAATGTCTAATATTTTAAAAACCGAAGCAACACAAACGAAACTTTTACCGGCACAAACCAGCACAAACGAAGCACAAACAAACGAGACTATTTGGGGATAATTTGGAGTATGTGGGGGGGCTGAGTGACCTCAGAATGACCTATAAATATTATTTTAATATCTAAAAAACCAAAGCAGCACAAACGAAAATTTTTACAGCACAAATGATTGAGACTATTTTGGCGACGTTTTGCGTTGGGTGGGGGGCCAACTTCACGGAGGTTTTCGGCGCCCAGTCTATTTTTGCTGCGCTGCTCACACTCAAATAAAGTGACAGCACATTTTTGATGGACAAAATAAATATGATTTCACACAAAAACTGCTATAAAGGCACAGAACAAGCATAAAATGCACAGAATACGCATGTCTAGTGTGTTTAACAAGAATTGTTGTCAAAAGAAAATTAAGAATCCAAAATATGTAGGCTACAGAAGATATAAACTGTTTTTAATTATTCAGTTTGGGTGCAAGTATGGTGTACTGACAAAAAAAGCCAGAAAATATGACAAACTTCTAGAGCTGATTCACGGCAGAATTGAATGTTTTATGCTTTGGAGCCGCTGCGGCCGACATGCTCTACAAACGCTTCCGGTGTGAATACTCTGGCGAGTTTGCAGCTGCAGCTACGCTGTAGTTACGCTGACACGCTTGCGGTGTGAAACGGGCGTAAGAATTGCAAACATTTTTCTATCACAACTTTTATGAAATGTTAATTTAAATATCTAAGTAAATATGCACATATTTTGCATACATTTCCTGAACATAAATCTAAAAATTGGATAAAGCTAGATAAAGCAAAAATCTCCTTTCATTTTATTAATTTTTAGAGTCAACGATTTTTTGACATCTCATTCTTGTACAACATAAATCAGAAAATAGTTTTTTTTTAATTTATTTGAATATAATTATATTTAATATTTTTTTATAATTTATTAAATTTGAAGTAAGAAATAATAATATTTTATTCTGTTGCAAAATGTTTTTGCATGTAGTGTATTGCCTTAACAAAAAACAAATGTTATATTTAAAAAAAAAAAAAATACAAAGACTGTGGCAATACAACACAATCTCAATTAATTATTAAATTAATTTACAGCTCTAAAATTTTTCATTTATAATTTCTGTTTTCAAAGCAAAATCAAAAATCTTTTCAAGAACCCCCTGAATCCTGCTGATGCAATCCCTTGGGAACCTGTACCCCCTGTCGGGAATCCCTGATTTGCATATCAATCTCTCTCACACACACGTTTATATTGTGGATGTAGGAATATCAACAGCAAAAATAGAGCAGATCCCTTTGGCTCTTGCTCCCCCACTGGGCTCAGTCATCCAGAAATCATGAGACACAAATGTTTGAAGGGAGTTGTGGTAAACAATCAGTGGTGTATCTGCCCATAGCAGAACACCCCATCTTTAACATCATGTTAAAGATTTTAATGTGCAGAGGGGAGGACAGAGAGAGACATCTTTTGCATTTTCATAGATTATGACTTATCCTTTAGACTCGATTAAATTAATCTTTATTGTCATTATGCAGAGTACAGTTAGCATCTAACCAGAACTGGAAAGAATACTATATTTTGCAAGTGACAAAAGGGTTCAGAAGGCAAGAGAACAGTTCTGTGCAGATGAAAAGGACTATAAATAGAATAGGTCACCTGAATCATAGTGTATGAATGTCTGTAAATAGAGAAGATGCTGTGAATTCATTAAAATAACCGAAATAGTAAAAATGTTTCAAGGGCAGGACTGATGTAATTATTGTGAGCTATAATGTATGATGCTTGTACAAAATATCCTGTTAAATTGCTATTTTTCATTATTTATACAGTAATTCATAGTTTTTATTCGCAAAAGAATAGACAGTATTTACAGTAAAATTACATATAATCAGTTTTTTTTGTGTGTGTATGGTAAGGTAACTTACACTTAACAGTTTTTATTTTTATTTTACATTTTTTTGTTAAAATTTTTTTTTTTTTACAGTGTGGAACATTATTATAATTATTATTATAACAGTCACACATTTATGCATCCTGTTCCTTTTATAAGCAAAGAAAGCAAAACAAGTTTGTGTAAAACAAGTTTGTGTAAAACAAATTTGCGTGGATTGTATTCATTGCAGAATATCAAGGTATGTTTTTTTCAGCTCTTAATTTGATTAGTGATAATGCCAAATGATATCCAATGGTAAAAATGGTTGGTGGCTATGAAGTTGTATTTGAGCAATACAGATGGGAATGTGCAGTACATCACTATGCTGTTGCTGTAATATTTCTGCCCTCTTGTGGCTGATTTGTAAAATGCACAGCAAAGCAAAAACTCATCAGATTACATAACTATGATGGCATGTCCTTAATTTCATACACTGGTTGACTGATTCACTGCTTACACATTTGTTACATTCATGCAGCATAACTCACATTTTTGGTTAGAATAAATATGCTGTAATACATTGCCATTCAAAAGTTTTGGGTCAATTTTTTTGTTGTACTGCATCTATTTGACCAGAACTACTGTAAAAGCAGTAATGTTTAGAAACATTATATTTTTTTAAACAACTGTTTTCTATTTTAATGTCAATGTTCATTAATATTAATTTATATAAAATAATTTATTGCTGTAATGGCAAAGCAGAATTTTCAGCAACCATTAGTCTATTTTTTCAGTGTCACTGTTTCAGTGCTAATTAAAAATTAATTAAAATTATTATTGAATGTTATTTTTTATTACATCACCATGTTTGTATTAAAGTAGCAATAACTGAAATGGCTGTTTCTTGTTTAATTATTCATTTGTCCTTAAAGATTCATCAATTATTTTGGCCTGCTGTGTATTTAAATATATTGTGTCTTCCAGTTTGGAAAGGACAGACTCATTTTTTATATGATTTTTAAAAAAAAATCCAACGGTTATCACATTCAAGGGTTATGATGACCTATATACATGTCCTTCATTGGGCACCTGTACCATATTACGTCTGCTTGGTCGAGGGGTTTGCAATGTTTCTTAGTGAAGGTGGAATAAATTTCTCACCTCGCTCAGGTTTCTGCTGAAAACACATATAGATGTACTGTTTTCTGCCCCAGGGGTGTAATTCAGAAACCGATCTTTCATGATGAAACACCCCCTATGTGTCATAATCATTATTCACTGAGTAAACTATCTCTCTCCTTCTCACTCTTGTCCCCTTTCTGCCCTTCTCACAAAAGCTAAAATAGTCTGCATTCCATTGCTTACATATGTACAGTATATCTTACATGCACATAGGTGACATACACTTAAGCAATATGTATCAGATAATACAGTTGTTGCATTGTGCCTCATGTCTCTCAGAGCTCATGCTGAATATGTTTCTGTTTGTGTGCTTGCTGCAGTGCTAATGCAGTGAACAGCCGAGATGGGATGGACACAGAAACTGGAAGCCAGTCTGTTCTCTGCCACCGTCGAGAGCGGGAACGAGAAAGGACCAGACGAAGGAGAGATGAATGTGAGTGTAGCTCTGAGAATAAATACTGTAATTTTAGCATATGTGACCAAATCCCTCCTGCACAAGCCATTTATTTTTACCACAAACATTTTACATTCTTGAACAAAAGTGATATAATCATGGCTTGATCCTACCGTGAGAATGGCAAATGTTTTTTACCCCCTCTTTTTTACCGCCTCATTAGTGTGCGAAATACATTTGTCTTTTCAAACCAGGGTCAAAAAGTCATCTCTTTCTGTGTATGTTTGTTTTGTGAATATTGCTGTATTCATCTTTGTATTTTTATGTGTGCACTGGCTTGTATTAAGCTCATTTATCATCTCAGAGGAAAGTCTTAATTTATCCTTAATTACTTGCCATGACAGACTGAAACAACATCATCTTTAAGTATGTTCTCACATTAATATTACATAACAGTACAAATAAAGCAATCTGTCATTTAAGTGACATCAGACACTCTCATTGTACACTTTATTTCCCTTTATTACTTTGTTCTGTATTTGATTTTCCCTTCATTGATTGTTGGCACAGTAAATAACTGCTCAAGTAATGAACACATCCGTAGACTGTACAATGACAAAAATGTTAAATTTATTTACAACAACAGATGTTAACAGAGTAGAATCACACACCCTTCCTGTCGTCCATTCAACATAGTCCTCACCCTAGCAAAACAAATGCTTTCTCACACACAAACACACCCAGACCTCTCAAAGTAATTTATCTGTGTGTTTGCGCTCTCTGTTGGCCCATTAGTTCCTGCTGATCATTAATCAGCGTGGCTTAATTAGGCGGCCAGTCTGGAGACAGTGTCAGTGGTGACAGTGCAACACAGACTTCACAATTAATAGGACAGAAAGGAGAAACAAATATTAGGTATACAAGATGTACTTTTCCTCTGGGAATAGCCCGGCAGAAGCTAAGGATTCTGGGCATCCAGATGGTATTTTGTGCTGTGTCCCTTTTTTGATTTTACATCAAAATGCAAAGCAGGGATGTGGATTTTTGTTTGTATGCATGCATATTCTTTTCCCCAATGCTAAACACACAACACAAAGATTTTACATAAGACATCCAAATAACTAACAATGTATTGTTACGAAAATAAATAAATAAGTGACCCTGCCCTGGACCACAAAACCAGTCTTAAGTCACATGGGTATATTTGTAGCAATATATGGGTCAAAATTATACATTTTTCTTTTATGCCAAAAATCATCAGGATATTAAGTAAAGATCATGTTCCATGAAGATATGTAATGTTCCGTAAATATATCAAAACTTAATTTTTGATTAGTAATATGCATCGCTAAGGACTTCATTTGGACAACTTTAAAGGCAATTTTCTCAATATTTTGATTTTTTTGCACCCTCAGATTCCAGATCTTCAAATAGTTGTATCTCGATCAAATATGGTCCTATCCTAAAAACCATACCTCAATGGAAATCTTATTTATTCAGCTTTCAGATGATGTATAAATCTCAATTTCAAAAGACTTACCCTTATGACTGGTTTTGTGGTGGGTCATATATATATATATTATATAAAATAAAAGTAATGTAGGCTAGTTAGAGAACATGGAGTTAGTCAAGCTTAACACTTATTTATTTATGTATTTTTTTTTTCAGGGCATACAACTGATTAAATATTACAATATTTAGTATTAAATAAAATAGTAATAAAGTAAATAAATAAAATGATTTAATTAGCTAAAATGTAGATGCGTATTTGAAGAACGTGAAGAACAGTCAGGCGTAACATTTATTAAGTATTCAACTATTTATTTATTTTCAAAGATAACGTTACATTTCAGACAGTATATCTTTTATCCTCAAATTACTTTACATGTTCTTTTCTCACCTCGCGGGGTTTGTGAACATGCTCCGTTATCTCGTCGTGGTCATATGTTGCTCGTAAATTATAATTGCACATGGTCTCACTCTCGAGCATCGGACGCAAAAATCGAAACAGTCGCACAGTCCCAAGTGCTGCTGTTGATGAATGGCAGCGCGCGAACAGAAGGGGCGGGTAATAAATTCATATTGCGCGCTCCCGCGGGAGGTTCTGTCTGTGTAGTAGTAGTTTATTTGTGTGCACCGGCGGAGAGCAGCTCTTCTGTCGTTAGCGCTTTCTGAGGTAAGGCATTTTACATATTTTATTTCAAATAAACAGTATTCAGGTTTTCAATTCAAATGTTTTGTAGGGTTTCAATATTATTAATTTATCAGGAAGACTTTCGTAATTGGCGTGTATTTTGGGTAGATCAAGTGAAAAGGGTAGACTATGACAAAAAAACTAACCAAAACATAATATCTACAGAATGATAGATATATAATGAGGTAATTTTCTTAATCACTATTTTGTACAATATTTTAAAATATTTAAACACCATTAAAAATAGCCTTGAAAAGCAGTTTTAAAAGCATATTATTTTGTTTTTATATGTTTTTTTTAAATGTTTTTATCTTATTTTACCCCATTTGATTGTTTGTTTGATTTTTACATTTTATAAGACTAAAATAACTTAAATTAAGTGGGAATGGTCTACAATTTTAACAAGCATGTGACGAACCAATTTTCAGTAGATTATAACCTAATATATCTTTATACAGATGTATTGTTATATTATCCCTCTAAACACGTGATATATCTTTAGGCTAAATAGGCTGCTCACACGAAAAGTGGTGATGTATTGAGTACTTTATCATTTCACTGCTGGAAGTCAAACATGCCTCTGTAAAGGATTGCTTCTCTATGTCTAGAATTCATTGGTCTCAAACTCAATTCCTGGAGGGCCGCAGCTCTGCACAGTTTAGCTCCAACCAGCTCCAAATCACACCTGCTTGGAAGTTTCTAGTGATCTTGAAGAGCTTGATTAGCTGGATCAGGTGTGATTTGATTTGATTAGGGTTGGAGCTAAACTGTGCAGAGCTGCGACCCTCCAGGAATTGAGTTTGAGACCTATGGTCTAGATGCATTAAGCTATATCATCTTTTGTAGTTAGTTTGCTTTTCATCCTAAATAAAATACATAATATAAATGACATATTTAAACATATGTTGTTCTCCATTTGTTGCGCAGTTCACTACATCTCTTCTGTTCTTCTGCCTGTCTTTTTTTAACCAAACTTACCAGTTTACCTATACCAATTTACTAGCGACTGCAAATAAATCAAGTAAAAATCAAGAGACTGGCATGTGAGTGAGCATATCATAGACAGTATGAGAGAGCGATATCAGCCCGGTGAAAGAAGCACTGGCCACCCAACTCTCCTGGAGTGTTTCGGGTTCCACCAGAGGGAATATACAAAGCCCGGCTCGCTGGGATGCCGCCGCCTCACCAGAGCCTTCCAGCCAATCAGATGCCATCCTGAGGCAGAGCCACGCCCACGGGAGTGTATGTTTTCTTCTTTTAAAGTTTGTCGCTCGAGGTTTGTTCAAGCCATGAATATATCCACGTATTTGGACCTCTTTGTTGGTATTTAGTTTTTTCAACAAGGCCTTGACAAGCCTCACTGTGTATCTGCTCGTTGTTCTCAGTCCCACGTGTGAACGGTCACTCTAAAGCAGAGCGGGTGGTGAGGGACACGGCCATGGCCTGTGACAGCGGCTCTATGATGAGCAGTGAGCTGGAGTCAAGCTCCTTCATTGACAGCGGGGAGGATGAGAATGCTAGCAGGTTTGGTTTGGAATGATTAAAAGCATAAACCTTTTGACATTTTATGTATATATCATTTTTCCTGTGTGTCAGACTTGTAACTGAATTATTATTTAGTCTTGGCTCTTGGAGCATAATTATATGTTCAATAATCAATCTATTCTTCTCTCTTCTGTTTGTCTCTCTCAGGCTGAGCAGTTCCACAGAGCAGAGCTCTTCTTTTCAGTTAATGAAGAGACATAAGCGCAGGCGCCGGCGACACAAAGTGGCAAAAATTGACAAGGTTAGACGTGTGTGTGTGTGTGTGCACCTACTTAACCATATTTTGGGGATGAATTTGTACCCAGAAAAGAGCTAAACCCCAAAAAAACATCCTTTTGAGCATGTTCTCATATGTAAAAAAAAATATATATATATATAAAAATGAAGTAAATAAAGTTTTTTAGAAGAAAATGCAAAATGTTTTCTGTTACGTTTAGGTTGCGAATTACACTATTTATAACTGGCTGTACATAAAAACAATATAAGTCTGTGGAATGTGCCCATTTATATAGCTAAGTAAACATGTATGTGTGTGATATTTTTGTTGTATGTGACTTCTAAGGGTCTCACAAATCTCCTCTGGTTTTATTTCCACAGTCATCTTCCTTCAGCAGTATCACAGATTCAACCATGAGCCTCAACATTATCACAGTTACCCTTAATATGGGTAAGATCAGCTTGCCTTGTACATGAACACATACAGTACATCACAAATTCATCACTTACATGTTCTTTTTCATTCGCACAGAGAAATATAACTTTCTCGGCATCAGTATAGTGGGCCAAAGTAACGATAGAGGAGATGGTGGCATCTACATCGGCTCTATTATGAAGGGAGGAGCGGTGGCAGCAGATGGGAGGATAGAGCCAGGCGACATGCTGCTGCAGGTAGGTTGTAGTGTCCGGAATGAAACTTCTTGGGAATGGTTACTTCTGTTTATGATAATTTCATTCTAATTTTTTTTTCTAAATTCAGCACCAGTTGTTTTTGTAAATCTGACAATGTAAAAAGACAATGCAAAGAGGCTGTTGTCAAAGGATGGGCCGTTAAATACTAAATGAGCAAAACCGCAGCCTGTGATTTTAGCAGAGCAAAGTTCTCCCTCTTATTTCACAGCAAAAGGCTCAGAGAGGGTGTAAAATAATCATGAAATACTAAATTACAAATTACATTTAATAATTTTACTACATTATAGTTTAACAAAATGATAAAAATGCATTATAGGGAAAATGCACCCAAAAATTAAAATTCTGTCATTATTTACTCACTCTCATGTAGTACCAAACCCTTATGACTTACTTTCTTCTGTGAATCATGAAAGAATGTTTTGAAGAAAGTTGTTAACCACACAGTTTCAGTTCCCACTGACTTCCATTCAATTTTTCACCACGCAATTTAAGTCAATGGAAACAAAAACTACTTGCCTACATTCTTCAAAATATCTTCTTTTGAACAACATGAGGGTGAGTAAATGAGACAAAATGTTCATTTTTGGGTGGGCTGTCTCTGTAAAAACACCTAATAGCACCTAATAGTTATTTTACTCCTTGTTCGAAAAGCAGATTAGTATAATGCAATGGATTGGCTCTGCCGGTGGAAGATACTGTGGTGTATTAAAGCGATTATACACTGCAGGGACATACGGCTTGTATTTACGTTAGTTTTTAGGGATGAAATTTGGCCTCTGTGCTCTGTGGCTTTAGTGATTGTCTGTAGATACAGATGCAGCCTTCAATGCCATGCAGAGTTTAGCTCCAACTTGCCTCAACACACCTGCCTTGAAGTTTCAAGTATACCAAGCAAGACCTTGATTAGCTGGTTCAGGTGTGTTTGATTAGGGTTGGAGCTAAACTCTGCAGGACACCGGTGAACAAGTTTGGTGACCCCTGCCTTAAGATATGAGTATTATTAGATCAGTTAAATGCAATTTTTTTGCTGTTTTATATACAGGAATGTAGAAGGTCCCAGTTGGCTTGTGTGTAAATGAAAAATAGTGCTGAGCATCTGAGTTTATTTATACTATATAGCTAAACTCTGAAATGATTTAAAAGGGTTAACTTTTCAGCCAGGTGTTGCCAAATAGATTCAAAATATTTAATGTAAAAACAACGTTACTTTTAAAGTGAAAGTCTTTAAGTTAATATAAATAATCCATGATTTACACATGGGACATAGAGTGATAACATAAATTTTGAATCGATTAATTGAAACATACAGTTTAAACTTGAAATTCAACCTCAACCTCATTATAAGCCTTTTTGACTCTAAAGCCCACAAAGTCCAAAACAATATTCAAAGCCCTTCATATTTGTATATTTAAAAAAATGTTTTACCTACAATTTCTTCTCAGTAAAATATTATAGGGCTTGGCATAATTAGAAGAAAATGTATATTCATTATAAAAAATACCCATGGTCTTTTATGATTTTATTAATTTACAAGATATTTACAAGAATAACAAATCACACTTTTAAATATATTTTCAAAAGAATTACAATTAAGTTAATGGTTTAAAGTCTTACTGAGGCTCCCTTGGAAATTTGGTTGTGCCCTATAATAATTCAAAATAATTATAAATATATTGTAAATAATTGTGAATATTCAAAATGGTACCATATGTTTATGCCACATTTTGACTTGCAGGTGAATGACGTAAACTTTGAAAACATGAGCAATGATGATGCAGTCAGGATCCTCAGAGAGATTGTCTCAAAGAATGGGTAAGAATGAACAGGAGCAAGATGTCTGAATTGTCTCAGTTAGATGTAAGTGTTTTTCAACTAACTAGTGTACTTGTCCTCTGTAGGCCCATCAGTCTCACTGTTGCCAAATGCTGGGACCCTTCCCCTCGTAGTTACTTTACAATACCCAGAGGTCAGTAAGTATACACAGACACTTTGTTTACATTTATTTCAGATACACAAAAGCCAGGCACGGATATACTTATCCATCTTCTCGGACTTACTCTTTACTGCTTTTTTTCTTTTCCAAAGCTGAACCAGTTAGACCCATTGACCCGGCAGCATGGATTTCCCACACTACTGCACTTACAGGATCTTACCCACAAAACGGTAGTCTTTTCTTTCTGACAGATCACCGCATCTTCTTTTTGCAAAGCGTAATGTTAATCATCTTGTTGTCTTTCACAGAGTTTGACGATCTCCCTCTTGCAGTGGGAAAGACAGACATGGCCACTATTGTAAAGGTGATGCAGCTCCCAGACTCAGGACTAGAAATAAGGGACAGAATGTGGCTGAAGATTACTATAGCTAATGCTATTATAGGTGAGCGGTCTTTATTCCTGTTTGTGAGATTTTATTACTGCTGATGTTATAAAAATGATGTTTGTTAAATCAGACTGTTATAGTTTTTAATTAATATTTTAAAGTTTGAGTTTTTATATATATTTTACTTTATTTCGGTTAACAGAAATATTTTTATGGTGATATATTTTCATAGTATTATAAATGTTTCTTTATGGTATTAGATAACTAAAATATCCCTGTTGTATAGGTTTTTATTTGTAATCTGTCTGGATCTTGCATGTTACAGGAGGTGATGTAGTAGACTGGCTCTACTCACGGGTCGAGGGATTCAAAGACCGACGGGATGCCAGGAAATACACCAGCAGCCTGCTGAAACATGGCTATCTCCGACACACTGTCAACAAGATCACCTTCTCTGAACAGTGCTACTACACATTTGGAGATATCTGCCAAAGTACAGCACATCTCTACATTTTCTTTAAAGGAATAGTTCACCCAAACATGAAAATTAGGTGAAAATTTATTCACCCTGTTCCAAGATGTAGAGGAGTTTGTTTCCTTATCGGAACAGATTTGGAGAAATTTAGCATTACATCACTTGCTCACCAATGGATCCTTTGCAGTGAATGGGTGCCGTCTGAATGAGAGGCCAAACAACTGATTAAAAAAAAGAGATATCCACACAACAGTCTTAACACCAAATTAATGTTTTGTCAAGTGGAAAGCTGCATGTTTGTAATAAATGTATCATTAAGACATCTTTCAAACCATTAGCTCTAGCCTCTATCTATAATATTGCTTTCTTCAATCTGATGAGAAATATGCACAAAATCAAGCACCATTTACAAGCAAAAACAGTCTATGTAGATACAAATATGTAGATGGATTCTGATGTGTTATTAGGGTTTAAAGATGGATTTGTTTCTTACAAGTAAGAAGCTTTTCACTTCACAAGATGTTAATTGATGAAATGGAGCCATAGTGATGTTTTTATCAGCTGTTTGAACACTCTTTCTGACAGCACCCATTCACTGTAGAGGATCCATTTGTGATCAAGTGATGTAATGATAAAGGACTCCAAATCTGTTCTAATGAAGAAACAAATCTGCATTATCTGCATTTTGGATGGCCTAAGAGGGAGTATATTTTCAGCCAAATTTAATTTTCGGCTGAACTATTCCTTTAAGTTTTATACCAATCCATTTAAAAGGTACATTTGACCTCTTAAATATTTCCTTCTTTCTTCTTAGATATGGCTACATTAAACTTGAATGAGGGATCAAGTGGTGCTGGTTCAGAGCAGGACACATTGGCCCCTCTCCCCCCTCCGTCCACTAACCCGTGGCCCATGGGCGGCCAGCCCTTTCCCTACCCACCCTTCTCCACACCACCCTCTGGTTTCCCCCCAGGATATTCCGACCCCTGCCACAGTTTCCACAGTGGCAGCGCAGGAAGTCATCACAGTGAGGGTGAGTACGGAAAGGTTATCCATCACTTAAGACATCACAGTAAGAGCTTCCGAAATAAATATCAGCCTAGTTCAAATCTGCAAAAATAATATCTTATAGTTAGATAATGTAGAAATTGTTTTAAATTATGAAATAGCCAGTCTTGTGGTACAGTACAGTAAAGTGCATTTGCTTGCACTTTATCTAGTTTTTGAATACAGTAGTTATGAAATTATATAGCTTTGCACATTCTTAATATGAATTTCAGGCATGACTTATATTATTTATATACTGCTAGCTATACCCATCCCAGCTGTAGTATTTTGTGGGGTCTCTTAAGGTTATAAGTTTAAAACCTTTCAGGCATCTCTCAGTTTATTGTCCTCAACATTTTAAGAATTGATTTCAGATCTTGTCATGATTTCACCTTCAGTGCTTGCATTCATCTCATTCTCTAGTGCTTTTTGCCTTATACGCTGATACATTGCACAACACACAT
Source organism: Aspiorhynchus laticeps (assembly GCA_023376895.1). Lineage (NCBI taxonomy): Eukaryota > Metazoa > Chordata > Actinopteri > Cypriniformes > Cyprinidae > Aspiorhynchus > Aspiorhynchus laticeps. The sequence continues at coordinate 119,848 of JALXFT010003919.1, forward strand.
CCATCTCAATCCACTGCTTCACATTAATGCATAACCTGTTGCTCATTTCACACATGCCATGCACTAGCTCAGTGAGGATGTCAGGAAGGAAACTCAGCGGCCTGTTGTGTATGTGTTTGTGAGTTGCCTGTAGAGAGCAGTTGGAGTGATCTGCCATCTCCTGAGTGATGGTTTAGGTGTGTTGTGAGGTTTGAAGCATATGGATAGCAGTCAAAGAAAGTAAAACTAGGGCAGATGCTTGGCTGTGTGGAAAAACATTTGAAATATTACATGGATTTTGTATACTATATATACACTACCGTGCATAAGTTTGGGGTCGGTAAGATTTTGAAGAATGTTTTTGATAGAAGCCTGTTATGCTCACCAAGGCTGCATTTAAAACAAAATAAAACAGTACAAAACATACAACACAATAAAAACACAGTATTGCCAACTTAGCGACATTGCAGACCCCTTTAGCGACTTTTATTCCCTTCAAAAAAGCGCCCAAACCTTATTTATTTTCTGAGAATCGCCGGTACTGGCGCAGGAGCGCGAGGTCTTGCTTTCACAGGGCGCGCACACACACCCCCCTCTCTCTCTCTCTCTCTCTCTCTCTGTGTGTCTGCTCAGTTTCTGCTCAGCGAGCGGCAGAGAGGAGAAGCGCTTTCAGTTAAACACAGATATTATGTTGCTTCTCTAATTTTACTGCCAAGTATAGCCGAAATCACAGCACAGCTATTGTCTTTATCGTGTGTGTATTTGATTTCATCTTACGACGGCTCGATTATCAGGATTTTTGTGCAGATTAACATCTTGGAACGGAGAGCTTTTTTATGTAGTCTTAATGGGTCACGTTTCAATCACTATTTCATATTCATTCCGTTGTCTGACAAAAGAAACAGTAAAATATATCAATGAAAACAGTTTTATTGAGAATTTAGCTGCATCAAAATACAGTATGTGGGCACAGAGAGGGAAACAAATCTAATAATAAATGTACATTTTGCATGTTCAGAAGAAGTGTCGTGCAAAAATGTAAACAGGTTTGTGTAAGTAAATTGCTCAGTGCAAAGAAAGATAACTAATGGGAACCTGGTATCTCTTTTTTCATGTGTCTAATAGACATGAACAAGTTGAAACATGTCTAGTCTTCATGCTCTATGTTGACTATAGTTTCAATAATAATAATAAACATACATTTTGCATACAGCATCCATATTTGTCCATGCCCATGTTGATTAGAGTATTGAAACGTATTAATTTAAGGTACATTTAGAACAAATAAAAATGTGTGATTAATCGTGAGTTAACTCATGACAATCATGTGATTAATCGTGATTAATTTTTTTAATCGATTGACAGCCCTAATATACGTATATACACACATACTGTACATACATACATACAGGTGCATCTAAAAAAAATATACAAGTTTTTTTTCTTGTAGCTTATTTCAAAAAGTGAAACTTTCATATATTTTAGATTCATTACATGTAAAGTAAAACATTTCAAAAGTTTTTTTTAAATTGAGAGATCACGTGACCCTTCGACAGTGATGCACGCGTAGTCTTTCGCTCTGCTCACTCTATCAAATATTGTATTATCCTGTCAAGCCGAAACAGATTTTGATGAACCAATTTGTAAGCAGTATTTAGATGATTTGGAATCGCCTCGGATGTCACAGATGGATAAAGAATCTTTGGAGGCCCCATTAAGTTTGGAGGAGCTCCACGTCTCTCTAAAAAGCCTTCAAAAGGGCAAATCGCCGGGTCTAGATGGTATCCCCCTAAATTATATTTAGAAATTTGGGATTTTGTAGGAACGCTTATGCTTAATTCATTTAATTTTGCAATTGAACATGGTGTATTTCATAGAGATCAAAAAACATCATTGATATCATTACTTCTTAAAAAAAGGGAAAGATCCATTAGATTGTTCCAGCTACAGACCGATTTCACTTATCCCATGTGATCTAAAAATCTATGCTAAAGTTTTTGCTTCTCGTATAGAGAAGGTAATTCATAGCTTGATCAAGGAGGACCAAACCGTTTCATTAAGGGGCGCAATGCGTCTGACAATATGCGTCGACTCCTTCATATTCTTGACTTTGCAGATTCTCATCCGAGCCCTTGTGCGTTTTTTTCACTTGATGCAGAAAAAGCCTTTGACAGGCTAGAGTGGAATTATATGTGGGCAGTTCTGCAATGTTTCGGCTTCGGTGAACATTTCATTTCTATGATTAAGACATTATACCACTCACCTGCAGCATCAGTCATGACTGGTAATATTATTTCCCCCCTTTAACTTTAATAACTAAATAAAGCACTTTGTTCAGTAGCATACATATTTTTACTGTGGTATCAAAATTGCAATAGAGTATTGTGAAATTTCAGTCCAAATGGTATCGACAACTGAATGTTGGCGTTCTGACCACCCTAGATATCCCTATATTACTGTAAATTCTAACATATCATCACATGTAAATAAATATCTTATATGAGCACATATAAGATTTTATTTTTACTGAGCAGATTCCAGTAATACACTTAGGCTGTGGGGAAGATTTGTACTTGATAGAGCTTCTGGTGTTAAGATAGACAGACGGCTTAACTGTGTTGTTTCCTGTTCATTTCTGCTGTGCAATGGCAGACTGATGGAGGAGGTAGTCCCAACCCTGGGGTGTCCGGTAAGGCAGCCTCTCTCTCTCTCTCTCTCTCTCTCTCTCTCTCTCTCTCTCTCAATTAAATTAAATTCAAATGAGCTTTATTGGCATGACTGTGTAACATATCATAATGTATACAATAAGTATATTATACAAACATACAGATTGATTAAAAAAAGGGGGAAAATAAACACACATACATGTCCAACTTATCACAATGAAAAGAGAAAAATAAATAAATAACAAATTAAAAGAATACAGAGTTATTGTAAATGGTAAAGAGGGTTCAGCCTTTGTCTCTCCCTCCCCCCCTCTCTCTCCCTCCCCTCCCCCTCTCTCTCTCCCTCTCCCTCCCCCCTATCTCCCTCCCCCTCCCCCCTCTCTCTCTCCCTCTCTCCCCCCCTCTCTCTCCCTCCCCCTCCCCCTCTCTCTCACTCTCTCTTTCTCTCCCTCCCTCTCCCTCTTTCGCTCACTTACAGTCATGTCTCCCTCCATGACTGGGGTATTTCTGTTGCTGTATTTGTTCTGCTGCCTCGCCTCTTGCCTCTGTATTTCTCAGCATGTCAAACGAGATGCTCACACTAGTCTGGGAATGCACATGACAATATCAATGTAGATCCCATATGTGTATGTAAAGCTTTGCCATGCCTGTTATGAAAGAGTGAAATGATGTGGCTTTTGTTTGAAGTTTGGCGGTGTTTTAAATTCAGGATGGAGCACCTCATGATCTCATTTGCATTGCCATTTGACTCCAGTCTCATGTCATCCAGTTTTAATTGCACATCTGATAGATGTATTTCATCAGCTCTTTAATTGCCATCATTTTTCATCAGATTTTAATCATTCTCTTGGATCGTGGCATGATGGAATGAAGAGCAAGAAATGCAGAAGATTTGTCAGTATAGAGTTAGTGAGGGATGGAGTGTTTCTGTGAATGGCAGATCTTCATTAACTGCAAACTCATGAGCTGTTACTTTAGATACTAAAGGAGGCAGCACTGATTAGTTTTGCTTAAAGATCCAGATATTACATTTATCGTCAGTACCAAAATTGTTCAAATCAAACAGTATCATTTTTTGATATTTACAATAGCTGCATATGCCCTACAATATGAAAAATCAGTAATGACATTGTTCATTTTTGACAGCAAGTGAACCCTTATTATTATAGATTTCATTTTAGTTTATCTTGCACTGTGTTGTTTATGGTTTTCACAGATAAAGCTAGATTCTGCTAAGTGACAGAACTTGAACCGCAATACTGAGTTTACTGCTGTCCACAACCACAATTTTTTATTTTCTTTGTCACTGTGCAGAGGTTAACATTGAAAACTGTTGTCATGTAAAGACTGAAGAATAAAATACATTCGGTTGATTTATTGTTTTGCAGTATCACTGCTTGTTCTCCATATAACCCTCTGTTTATTGTTCAGGAAGTCGAAGCAGTAGTTCCAATCCTAGCGCTGGGAGGAGCCAGCAGCCTGTGCCGAGGGACAAGGGCCGCAAATCAGCAGGCAGCGGCGGCAGCGAATCGGATTCAGGCAAGCGAGCAGGTGGGAGGCGGGTTGAGCGTTCAGCCAGCCAGTTGAGCCACCGGAGCCATGCTCTCTCATCTCGCAGCTACACTCATTCCCACGTCCCATCCCAACACAGCCGCACGTCTTTCTCCTACAGCCACGCTCCCTTTTCCAAGTACGGCCACATCTCTTGTGCGCTCAGCGAACGGAGCCATGCTTCCTCTTACGGACCCCCAGGCCTGCCTCCTCCCTACAGCTTGGCCAGATTGACCCCTAAGGGGGCTATGAGCAGCGGGCCCCCAGGGGCCCCTCCAGTGAGGGAAATAGGGGCCATACCACCTGAACTCACCGCCAGTCGCCAGTCTTTCCAGCATGCCATGGGCAACCCTTGTGAGTTTTTTGTGGATATAATGTAATCTGGTGAACAAATAATAAATAACAGTCCTGTGAAATCTCACAGGATGAGTGCCATGAATACATGCTCAACTTTTACCAACAGCAAATGTGACCGTGCTGTAGTTACAAGTTTCTGTGGAAGGTTGAGGAACAGATGTGTTAAGATAATCATGCTGAGCAGAGGGCAAGTACCCACATACACTACTGTTCAAAACTTTGGCATCGGTAAGATTATTTTTGTTTTCGAAAGAAGTCTCTTATGCTCCCCAAGGCTGCATTTATTTGATCAAAAATACAGTAAAAACTAATATTGTAAAATATTATTATACATTAAAATATTTTATTTTAATATATTTTAAAATATAATTTATTTCTGTGATGGCAAAATGAATTTTCAGCAGCCAGTTCTTCTCATTATGAATGTTGAAAACAGTTGTGCTCCTTAATATTTTTTGTGGAAAATTTTTTTTGTTTTTGTTTTTCCGGGATTCTTTGATAAATATAAAATTACATAAAAAACAGCATTCATTCGGAATAGAAAAAAATATTTAGCAACATTTTAAATGTTTTTACTGTCACTTCAAAAATTAAATAAAAAAAGTAATATATATATATATATATATATATATATACACTGACCCAAACGTTTAAACAGTAGTGTACATCCAAAAGTATGGCAAGAAAAAAAGGGGAAATAAACTGTTTATTTCTGTCACTATTAACAAAACAAAACACATACACAAAAACACATGTGCAGTCAAACAAGGTTTATATTACAAATTGGGATCTGCACAGTTTTTTAGACCATTATTAACCATTTAGCAATAAAATAGCACACCAGCAGCCACATTTTTAATCCTAGATTAGCAAACGGTAAAGACAATCAGACAATGACCTCTGCTGGTCAGGAGCTGTTAGTCCTTTCCAAAGCTGTCCATGAACAGACTAGGCTACTGATCACCTTTAAGATCCAGCAACATTCGGAAGTATTTTCATTTTGTGTTTGTTCCTATTAAAATGCTATTCAATACAAGCTTTATATTGTAGTTTCACTTAGATGGTGCACATGATTACTGCTTATAGCTCTTGTGCACTACAAGCTGTCTGGGCAGATGATGGATATAGGTGGAATGAATCATTTTTTGACACGTTTACAATTATTACCAGGTTGGAAACATGGTAGCATGTCACTGTTATGGCTCTCTTGGCTATGAAGCACTAACTAGAATAATGTATTTTCAGGAAATAAAAAAAGCTGCTGGATATCAGGGTAAAGTCAAAAACCAGCACTTAAATGGTGTGTATGCACAAAATAAATTGGCGCTTGCTGAACATCTGAAATTAGTTGTATTTTCTTACATAAGATGTTCTTAAATATTGTCTGTAAGTCCTAATGAGTTTTTTGCCCCTGGAATAATGTGCCAGTTGTATGATGTGATATCTGGTGCTGGTAACCTGTTCATTTCAAAGAGAAAACATTTGCTCAAAAGCTTGTTTAAAGTAACTAAATGAAGGGGACTAGTTAGCATATGGACTGTGTACGTGTAGTAGTTAACCATTTGAAGGCTGACAAATTGGCACTTTTACAAGGTCTGATCTGCCCTTTTATTGTGAATCTACATCTTTAGATGTGTTGTCTATTTTTCTCTCTTAGACTGGGGGGGAATGCTGTACATAGTTCATTTTTATTGTATATATGAAAATAGATAATTGTATAAAGTTTATGTACAGAGCTTCTTGTCATGCCTTTTTGTAGTTATGTATGATGTAAATTGTGTTTGTGAGTTTAAAGCAGTTTTCTAAATCTAATTCTGCTCTGTGTTGTATTTGTCTGACCATTTGTAAGTGAAACTGTCTGAAATAAATGATTCATCTAAACGTCTCTCATTTTCATTTGTCAGACAATGAAATAGGCCATTACTATTACAATTACAATGTTTATTCCTGCCTTTTTGTTTGTCGAATCTGTCTTTTGAGCGCAGCTATCCAACTATATACTGTCATGCACACTCTTAACAGATAAATGATTTATTAAAATGTCTATGAAATTTAACATTCAAATTGTAACTGGTTGCCTGCCAATCAGTTTTTTAACCGAACAAGTGTGATCAGCTTTTATTCTCTCTTCTCCAATAAGTAACCAAGCTAATGAATTTTATCAATATTATGATCCATGTTAAAGCTATCCAATGATTTATTACTTTTTCCTTTTAACACTTTGAAGTGCTCAAAATAGCTACTTTTGGCTTTTCTAAACAGCATTTGCATAAATAAGGGACATTTTAACTATAGTCATATCTGTGTATTTCTACCAGATGCTGTCAAATCCCACCTCATCATTCATGTTCGGTGTCTATTGTCATTTATAACGCATTCATCTAATAACTTGTTAAAGCACTGCCATTTTTGCTACAATTTCACATAAATAAAAAAATAAATTTACCTAACTGACACAACATGCTGTTGTTTTTGATGTCAAACTCTAGTAGAGGCTACAAGGTATTATAATACCTTGCAGATAGAGGGGTAAAAAAGTAAATAAACAATAAAAAAAAAAATAATGCTGAAAATAGACTACTATTAAAAATAAACTAATAAATCAGCTGAATAACTCTAGTACTGTTTTACTATTTTTCTTGAGTGTACAATATATAACAGTTTAGTATTTCCTGTATATTCAAATCAATTAAAAAAAAATTAAGCAATCACAAAATAATTAAGAAAATGCATTGTTTTATTTTTTGCATACATAAACAGGTACAGTATATTATAGTGTCATGCCGATGCCTCCAGATGATGAACAGCTGGAGTACTTACAAAAGAGAGCAAACTATTAGAATATGCAAAGGCAGTACATTCAATATTTGTATAATGGAAGCTTACTTCACCGTAACGGTGTTATATAAACTTAACTTTCCTGGAACATGGAATGTAACACTTTTGTCCATTAATTACAAAAAAAAAAAAATACTGAAGAATAAATAAAGAAAATGAAGAATTCAGGGCCCTTCTCTAGAATTTTTAATGGCAATCATAAAATAGTCCTTGGCTGTTGAAAAAAAACAATAAAATACATTACTAATTTATGATCATAATATAGATAAATATACCAAATGTATATTTGGCTGTAGTAGTATTTTAGAAGTTAAAAAAAAAGTGTCCCAAAGATCACACCAGACATTCAAATAAGCCTGCAGGCTGAGTGCGAAAATAATTATTTAAAAACATTGCTAATCTACAAACTGTAATCAAATAATTTCAAGACAAATATGATTAGTCAAACACGGTCACCCAAAACCTGGAGGTTGTCTAAACCCAGTGGCTCTCAACCTTTGACCCGAAAGTTCCTCCACTGTCCAATACAATATTCCTCAGGCTCACTTGGAGCTTTTCTGAGACCCACTAATTGTTGAGAAAAACAACCTAACCTAATGAAAATTAGCATTACATAATGTTTTCCTGTAGCTCAAATGGTAGAGCATGGCGCTAGCAACGCCAAGATCATGGGTTCGATTCCCAGGGAAAGCAAGAGCTGATCAAATGTAAAACAGTAACTTGAATGCAATGTAAGTCGCTTTGGATAAAAGCGTCTGCTAAATGCATAAATGTAAGAGTACTTTTCTTTACCTGTGGAAATCAGAATATTATTTTTCTCTGTTTGAACATCCAGAAGGGTGGCTTCATTCTGAGGGTCAAGGTCCTTCATCATTCTCTGAGTTCTGGTGAGCAGCTGTTGGAAATGATAGGTATAGTGAAGTGTATGTTGGTGGTCTAGATTGCTTTCTATGGGGATGCCTATTAAAAAGCACACAGAAATAACAAAGATATCTTTAACTGACCAGTTACCACTGAAGCACAGAAGCGCATTACATCGTTTGCAACCAAACTATAATAATAACAACTAGAAACATTTCTCATTTGCCAGACACCTTCTGCGTTAACCACGATTACTCCTTCCACTCCTTTCTGAGCCTGAATCCTTTTGATCGCCTTCTCTGCCTCATTCTGCAACATAAACCCTCAAGTCATTAATATCATTCGGATATTACAGCCTAACAGCAGCTCTTGGAAATCCCTAAATATGTCGGCGGGAAAATTTACTTATTTTTGCTTTGTTTGTTATATTTCCTCGAGCAGTAGCTGGGTACTAAAGTACCATATCTATGATGGCAACGCCTTGCTGAAGTTAGCTTACAAAAACCTTAACTGAGACAATAATGAGCTAACAAACACTTTGTTACTTTGAATTATAGAAACACATAATCAAGTTTAAGTGCTGAAATGTACTTGCCATTTTGAAAGAGAGTCGCTGAACTAGATCAAAGACTATAGAATACCCAAGACATGTCACTTGTATAGTTTTGAATGGGGAAAAATGCAACGCTTAATATGGCCGCTCAAACGCAGGAAGCCCCGCCTTCTGAATGAAAGAGCCAATCGCTAATCGGTAAAGTCAGCGCGTCACTGCAGCTGCCGTTAGAAGTCCCGGTTGCTATAGAAACAGTCAGCGCTCTGAGACTCGCGCTCAGGAATGCGCATGCGCACTGGCTGATCTAGCCTGAGAAATAAGCTTTTTATAACGCTATTTGAGCAAAAGAAACAACATTTATGACACAGTTGTTGTCCGATTTCATTGGTGATTTCAAATATGAAATTTAATCTTAAGCTTAGTGAGCAGTTTTGGAGAATTTGATGTTTCCCCATACAAAGTGATAGGAGCTGCACTTGGATGCCCGAGAGGCGTTTCAAAGATGGCCGTCGAGTGACATGACTTGTCTTAAAGAGATTAGGGCTGTATCCGAAATCGCCCCCTATACCCTCAAATAGTGCACTATATTTGAGGGGACAGCCATTTTAAGTGGTGTTCGAAACCATAGTGGATGTTCTCGAGTGCACTCATTCAATCCCACAAAAACAAAAGTACAACCGATGTACACTCAACCTTGGCTGCATTCGAAAACTTAGGCAGCTGACTTGTTGCCTCGCTGCTAGGGGTGTTCGATATATATCGTCTGCGATAATATCCTAATTGTTGTTTTAACGATATGTAATTTGACATTATCGAGTATTTTGCAAAAACCAAACAAAACGCCTACGGAGTGCACGCTTACATTACGTAATGAAGTCTAGACAAGAGCATGTGCGCATTTAGAGTGTGTTCTTTCACTGCATGATTCAGTCTAATAAAATGCACTAAGAATGATCACAAAATTCAAGATACGGGGCAGAAAATGTATATATATATATATATATATATATATATATATATATATACAGTATACAAGTATATATATATATATAATTTCATATAGTTAATATCACGCATCCGGTGTGTGACGTGTGTGTGCGCGCGCTCTGGCTCACGCTGCATTCACACGGGGCGTCGGCGTCAATGCTTGACGGAGGGCGTGTCTGAAGCGTGGTGCTGACGCGCCGTCATAGTTACAACAACCAATCACATACTTCTCTGGTGTTGCATGAATGGGATTGGGTATTTGCATGAGGCGATCTGACAGCACCACGCTTCAGACAAGCCCTCCGTCAAGCGTTGACGCCGACGCCCCGTGTGAATGCAGCGTGAGCCAGAGCGCGCGCACACACACGTCACACACCGGATGCATGTGTGCACTCAGATCACTTGGACATGGTTGTGTACAAGAGGTAAAAAACGATATAAATACTGTTCATTTTCTCACACAAACCGCTCGTTTCGTGTCTTAGGCCATCAATGTGTAGTTACGATGGGGAATTGTTTAATTTGGATTTCTCTGTGCATGTTCTTTTTCCCTCTTATAGAGACAGTGACCTATACCTGCCATTATATGACTGACAGACTAGAACGGTTTGACCTAAAAACATCAAAATTGGATCTACTGAAGAAAAAAAGACACCTACATCTTGGATGCCCTTGGGGTAAGCTGATAGATACCAAATTTGAATTTCAAAGTGAACTATCCCTTTAACTGTGTGCGTGCGTGCGTATGTGGCGCTGGAGCAATCACTTGATTTTTTCCCCCTTCTAACAGTGGAAGCAACTACTCCTTTTAGTCATGAAGATAATCGGAATTGTAAAAGGTTTGCTTTTATTTGTGTACATTCACAATTAAAACAAATCTTTGCGCTTTTGTAAAATAAGCCTAAAAACATAGGATGCCGCTTCTGCCGTCTGGTTTCCTTTCGCGCAGCACAAAAATGAATCGAAACTCTGCATAGGCTACTTGTTGCACAGTTTTTCTTTCGTTTTCTTAAATTATTATTTAAGTGAAAATATATTTCTCGTATAGGCCTATTTATTCGTTATAATATAGTCTGTATATATATATAGCGCCTAGCTTTATTATGTTTTTCTCCGCTGGCAGAAGCGCTGCAGGTGCGTGATGTGATATGATATGACCATGTGAATCCTCATGTTCTGTTGTTTGCTGCTGCATGTAAAATGAATCCCCGGAAAACAAATGTTAGTATTTTTAATGGGGCACAGACACTTATTCTTTCTAATTTAATGCAGTTCTAATTTAAACTAATCTTGTCGGTTAACGGTTAATAATCGGTTAACGAGTGTCGGTTGTCGGTTAGGAAAAATAACCGAAATAAACATCCCTAGTTCAGTGGCAATGACTCACTTATTAACAGTGACTTGCTGCCACCTACTGGCGGTTTTAATTTCACATTCAAAGTATCTTTTCATTTTAAAATAATTTCAAATATCAGTATAAAATGTTTAATGTTTAAAATATCAAAACATTATGCATTTGTAACTGCAGGTTAAAGCACTCCATGTCCCTCTGAGCTGCATTAAACAGTGTGTAAATACATCTAAATGCCACTTCATATGCAGCTTCTGCAAAGATTAATTTTGTTGATATCGGTTTCATTTGTTTGGTAACAGCCTAAATGTCTTAAAAGTAAAATTGCCCATAAAAGGTAAAAATCAATTTAAACATATGAAAAGATTAATTTCTATCACTGATGTGAACTGACCACACAGAATATGAAGATTATCAAAAACTGCAGCTGTCAGATATCAGCACAATAACACACTCGGCAAGATATCGTCTGATTATCGTTATCGAAAAAATCCCAAAAAATATTGAGATATTTTTTTTCAATATCGCACACCCCTACTCGCTGCCCTGTCAGGCAATGACTTCAAAGGCAGTGTTGTTGCATGAAGGCACCTCATGAAACTGATTTCGGACAGGCTTCTGAGGCACCGTAACGGTTTAATGATATACAACAAAATAGAACGAGTTTTGGTGATAACTAAATGAATATTTAATCACTACAACACTGATTTCTCGCTAGAAATAACATCAAAAGTGCAAAAAGTTAGTCAGAAATACACATTTACACAGAAACTGACCACCAAACGCAACTTTCAGACGCCATCTTTATTTTTTAGCTCAACCGGTGTCATGAGAAATCGAGTCCCCCCTCGATTACTCTCTTTAGTGCCTGCATACAATTCCTACAAAAGCATGTAATGATAAATGCTGTTTAAACTACGTTATAATTAATGTCTGTATTCGTTAGCTTATGTACTAGCATAGCATACAGATACCTGATTAGCTGCATAGCTTATTTTATACAGGAATTTGCACTTATCCTTCACAAAAAAAAAATTATAATGTTATAAATTAAGTGTTAAATGTCAAATGTTTTATTTTATAAATAAAACTAATTAATGATTTTCATTTTTTTCACTTAATAGGATATTATTACTTTTATTTATTAATTAGCAGTTAATCAAGTGTAAGAAATTACGTTTAATTTTTCATTATGCACTATTTTCAAGTTTCAAGTTATTTGTCACATACACGACTATACAGAGATTGTATAACCAGCAGTGAAATGAGAGTCGGGTCCGCTCCATGGACAGTGCAAATATTGAAAAAACAACACAAGGGAATTATACATAAGATAAAATGAATAAAAAATAAGATGTAAAGAATAAAATATAAAAGAATGTGCATGACAGTAAGCTGTAGAATTAAATATTAAGATAAGCATGACTGTACAGAGAGGAATGTGCAAACAGGTTGAACATGGTTGACATGAAGCAGCCAATCACAAAAAATAAAATAAATATAAAAATAAGATAAGATATGTTACAAGACACAGAAAGTGTTGTGTGCAAGTGTGCAAATGACACTGTCAGTATGAGGTAGAGAGTAATGAGTGTGTGATTAGTGATTTGAAGTAGGCTAAGTCAGATGATGTTAAGAGGCTGAGTTTGAGTTCAGGAGCCTGATGGCCTGGGGGAAGAAACTCCTCCTAAGTCTCTCAGTTTTTGCCATCAGGCTGCGGAAGCGCTTACCAGATGGCAGCAAAGTGAAGAGACAGTTACCAGGGTGATTTGAGTCTTTGATGATTTTGACAGCTCTGCTTCTGCAGCGTTTGAGGTAGATGTCCTGCAGAGAGGGGAGAGCAGACCCTGAGATACGCTCAGCTAAGCGCACAACTCTCTGCAAGGCATTGCAGTCTTGACTGGAGCTGTTTCCATACCACACTGAGATGCACTGAGTCAATACACTTTCTATGGTCCCTGAATAGAAAGTTTTCAGGATTGTTGGTGAGACCCTGAATTTCCTCAGCTGTCGCAGATGGTACAGCCTTTGCCTGGCTTTGTTATATTATGCACTATATAGTAAGCCATACGTTTTTACATTAATATATTTATGTATTTATTTAGGCAATGGGATCACTCTGGGTCCTAAGCGGACCTGATTTCGAGGGGGACTGGATGGGTGTTTCTCAAACGGAAGACTGCATCCTACAAAGGCTGCATATCTCGGCTGCCACGTCATCAAACGTCGCTGAAGGCCATCTCAATCAGAAGGATGCTTGGAAGACAGCCTTCGTTTCGCGTCCATTCAGCTGAATTTGAAGGATGCATGGGATGTATCCTCCGCGACGTTCAATCACCCACAATCCTTTGTACCCGTTCCAATTCATGAAAATAAACTGACGAAAAACGAGTCAGTACTGAGCTTGTCTGAATTTATTATGAAATCTAAGACAAAAATAATGTTTTCGGACATGAAAGGATAGATGTTATCTTTTGTTTCGGTGTAAATTACATACTAAACGCTAAACTGACAATAACTTAAGCTACAGGGAGATTGTAGACGACTGTGATTAATTGTATTGCATTAATAGAAAGCCAAATAATATAAAGATATGTAATACAAAGTATTTTTCCAAAACTTTATTAGTGTTTTTGTGCCGTGACTGTGAGGGCGGGAACATATGTGACGTAGCCACGCGCACTTACTAGAGCAGGGGTCTTCAACTCTGGACCTCGAGATCCATTTTCCTGCAGAGATTAGCTCCAACCTGGATTAAACACAGCTACCTGCAATTTTGTATTGATCCTGAAGACCTTGATTAGCTTGTTCAGGTGTGTTTGATTAGGGTTGGAGCTAAACTCTGCAGGAAAGTGGACCTCGAGGTCCAGAGTTAAGGAACCCTGTACTAGAGCGTCTCATTCTAGCGTTTATATGCCGAGGAGTCTAGCCTACAAGACTCTGAAGGACTGAACTAGGAAGGACGCAGCCTTGGTGGTAGTGTTGTCACGATACTGGAATTTCTAACTTCGATACGATACCTTGAAAAATATCGATATTCGATACCATTTTCGATACCACGGAGAAAAAAACTGCCACAATATTAAGGGGGTAAATTATATATTTTTTTATTTAAAGATAAATATAACAAGTCTAGAACATGACAATGAGGTATATTTTACATGAACAAAAATGTCTTGAGGTAGTGCACTAAATACACGCTCTGAAGCTGAACTTGAAGCAGAGATGCACAGATACTTCTTAGCAAACTGGGCAAGGTGAGGTAAAGTTGTCTCATGTGTCCTCCACCATGTGAGTGGGTCCTCTTCTGCACTGATTTCAGGCATCTTTTCACATATAATCACCGATCCTGCATCACACGCGAAAACAATGCTCACTGGATCGACATGAAGACAAATTGCAGAATTTAAGTAATAACTTTTTGAATAAAGTTAAATAAGCACAAGTTAATTTACATTTGACCACAGTTAACGTATTTACTTGTCTAAGATTCCTCAGTCAGATTATATTAACTTTAAGAATTACGGTGAAAAAACGAGACAACACTCATATCAGCAACAGTACTAGGCAGGACTCTACGCTTTCTTTTCTTTTTAGGAGCGCTTGTGCTCCTAATTTAAAAAATGTAGGAGCACCTTCAAATCAATAATCAAAAATTCTGATCAAAAATTATCCTTCCCATTATGAGGTGATATTTGACTCCTTAAAGTGATTTACAGGGAATTTTGTTTTTACCTTTGTAATGGCATTTTTCTAACTTTATTAAAAGTATGTCATCTTTTATGTCAAATTCAAAACAAAAAAAAATATTAATAAGCTTTTTATCATTTTTAATTAAAACAACAGAATAAAAACAAGTAGAACAAGAAGTAGAATAAGATACCAATCAATCAAATGAAATCAGTATTTAAGAAATCAATTTGTACTAGAGGTGGCACAGAAGAACACAAAAGTGGCTTGTAGGTGTATTTTCAGATGTTTAATGAGGCTCAGAGGTTGCATAAGTGCAATTAAATTCATAAATTCATGTTGAGGTTAATGTTTTAAATATACAATTTTGAATGTAGAAATTTTAAATTATTTAAATAACAGAAAAGATACTTTAAAAATGTAACTAAAACTGCCAGTAGGAGGCGGTATGTCACTGATTTTATCACTGAATCATTCATTCAATTGATTCTTTTGAACAGCTGATTCATTCAGGAATGAAGTACGTGACTGTCTTTATGAATGGGTAATTGAATCATTGACTCACTAGATTTGTTTCAAAAACGAATTGTTCATTCATAAACGAAACACCGCTGTGTTTGAAGGGAGATGAGCAGCGGCTCAGCTGGGACTTTGTTTGAAACGATTTTCGTTGATGAAATAGAGCAAAATAAGGCAATAGTGTTGTAGTCAGACGATATAAGTCACTTAATATTAACTTCTTGTTTAATGAACTGTTGTATTAAATCAATATCACATTTGCAAACTCCCTTAATAATCATTAAAACTGTCTCATCTTAGTTCATCGCGATCTCACAAAACTCCATTATAATCAACGAAGCTCCTTACACTGCACAATGAAGCTCTTGTTTACACTCTGTCCTCCCATTTTTTTTCGTTATAATGAGAGAATACGTCTGTGATACATTACTCAACGCTGCAAAACGTTAGAAACCTAAAGCTCCCTCAGCACAAACACACATATGCTGATCGGGTCAGTCCTAAATATTTGTTCATAGTCGCACACAGTAGAAATGGTCGCACTGTAGAGCCCTGCTAGGCCATCTTGGTTAATGTTTCAGTAATGTTAAAATGAGAACAGAACGCACTCGCCATCTATCTATTCACTTCACTTCTGCTATTTAACCTGAGCGAATGAGACGAGACAGGCACTGCGGTCACGTGTGGTGTTTGTCAATGCGCCTTTGGAGAGAAGTGAAAGTGACAGCTCGGCTACATAGACTGTAAAAAAGATGGACGACGCGTCTCCGCTTCCTTCCACTATAGAAAAGTGAAGCTAAAGCATCTCAGTATGGCCGTTGCCATCTTGCGAAAATGACGTCATTTGGATCCCGAGTCTGCGCAGTAGAGATTCGTTTGGAGCCGGAGTCTGCGCAGTAGAATCGTGAGGTGGAGCCGCGGAATCAAACTCCCACCCAAACTCCGGCAGACCCAATCAACCATAACGACACGCCCCGATTTTATAGCATCAAATTACTAGCTAAAATCAAACTTATCACAAAAATGAACAATTGAACATATGTCAGAGTGATAACAACTACCTTAAATGACCAAAACCATATTTTGGAAAATTTTATTGGAAGTGTAATTAATTTTTTTTATTTTGACTCAAGTCCCATTCGTTTACATGGAGAGGGCGGAGTTTATGACCTGTACTGCAGCCAACCACCAGGGGACGATCAAAGAGCCCGCAGCTTCAGTTTTCCAGGCATATAAGACACACCCGCTCGTCTAGTATCGGTGTATCGATACTTCGGGAAATTAGTATTGGTACCGTTCAGATATTTCAGTATCGATATATATCGAAATATCGATATTTTTGACGACACTACTTGGTAGGATCCAGCCTTCCGTTTGAGAAGCACCCGATTTCTCATGACACCGGCACGGAATGGAACGCACAGGATTGTGGGATATCAAAGGCAGCGAAGGATACATCTATGCTGCCTTCAAAAATCGATCAGATGAAGGCATCTCATGAGACAGGAAATTAAGCTAACTTTGGATTCGGACGTGCCTTGATGCCTTCCTACCTTGAAACGCGTCCTCCGAAGGCAGCATTTTTCAGTTCTCGGATGCAGCCTTTATGTCTATGCACTCAACGGCTAGAGAATCCCCATAATGCACTGTGAGAGTCAGTCGCGCGCCGAATGAATTCCCGCGTCTCGCCAGAAGATGGTGCCAGCAGCTGAATCATCCATTCATTTATTTTAGAAACGCTGGTCCACGGCGTAATACAACACAGGTACAAATTAATTGTAAATTGACTATTAGGGTTTATACATAATTTCCGTGACAGAGTTCAAGATAAATCCTTCAATCTTACTATGGAGCTGCCCGTTTCAAATGATTATTAAACAGCAGGCAAACAATGCAAACGCGGCAGTCCCTTCAGTGCACTCAGTGTCCGAATTCACTCACTTGTTTTCATTCACTCCTTCAAGTGAACTGTATGAGTGGACTAATGTAGGGAATAGTGAATGAGGGTATAGGGGGCGATTTCGGATACAGCCTAGATGTCGTTTTTGTTTGTTTTGTTTTTAAATAGTATGTCAATGGTCGGTTAAGCGTTACTGCCGTCTGCTGGACTGGAGGAAAGAGTGTTCTCTTAAACAAACAAACCAATAAATAAATACGAAATCCAGTTTTGTTCAGAAATTCCTTCAGATTTGCTGAAATTTGAAACTTTTATTTTTAATCCATTGTACTGAATATTTTTTTGTGGAAACGGTTTAAGTATTCTTTGATTAATAGAAAGTTCAAAAGAATATCATTATTTCAAATAGAAATCTTTTGTAATATGTCTCACTTTTTATTAATGTATCCTTACTGATCAAATGTTTTAAATCACAGTTTCAACCAAAATATACAGCACAACTGATAATAAATGTAATTTTATTCATTTGTATTTGTTCATTTACAATAACAGCCTACAGAATCTGTGAACTGCAATCATGAAAGACATGCAAGCTCACACTAGAACATAAGCATGAAGTTCTTGCACAACACTTTTCTAATATAAGTGAATATAATGACACCTATTATCAATCCAGTCCTGAGCCAAAACATGTAATGTTTCAAGCTGGTGTTGTATTTTTTTAATGAAAAACATTACCCCTAAACTGTAATTATGAAATAGCATCTGACTCGCCTAACACAATGCTAATTTTAATGAAACATAAGGTATCACTGAAATTAATTTTGCTGTCTCAGAACTAGGACAACAGACAATATGATAGACTCCTAAAACATTTTGCAGTTTAATGTGCTCAAACACACACAACAATGACACAGGACAACATTCAGTGCATGTTTATAGTAAGGTGTCTTTTGTGATTATATTTTCAGTGATTTTAACAGAGCAACTGTGAATACACTATAAAATATCATCAAAAAAAACAAAACTAAAAGCTAGTTTGAGAAAAAGTAAAAGAATTGACAAAACGCACATCTCTTTAAACCCTGCAATTCATACAAATGCACTTTAAAATTGTCTTCACATAGACAAGTTAAATTCTCCAAAATTGACAAAATTGTGCGTGTTTTTTGGGAGTATAAGGTCTAAGGAGGTATGGCAGCCTAATCAAGCTTTATAGAATAAGTATTCACAACCACAGCAGGGCTTCATACTCCATGTGTTCAGAACAACTCAGTGCTGGGTCCATTTGATGCTTTTAATGTCAATGCCTTCCTGGACCATTTCCCATAATGGACTAAGAGACAAAGAAAGACAAAAAAAAATGAAAAATCCAAATTTTTCCAACAGAAAGATTTTGTTTACTGGGATTCAAATAAAACATTACATAACAGTATCTAAATGAACTATTTTATCAGACAAATCAAGCATGAACAGCTCACCTCATCTCCCTCAGCCGTTTGACATGCTGAATACACTTCTCCACTGTATAGTCCACTTCCTCCTCTGTGGTAAATCTGCCAATTCCAAACCTTATAAAAAAAATAGGTCGTGTGCATCAGATCCCCTTATTACAGTTTGTGTGGTCATGGTTCAAGCAGGAAATGTGTGTATTAAAGCCCCGTTCACACCAAGGACGATAACTATAAAGATAACGATAAAAATGTAGTTCTAAAAATCATTTTCAATATTAAAGAATAGCAGAGTCCACATCACAGCTATAATGATAAAGGCACAGAGAAACGATATCATTGGAATCACTTTCAGAATGATTTTTTTTCCAGCTGATGAACGATACAAACACTGACACCCAATCAGAATCCATCCTGCTATCATGAGCTGGAGAATTTAAAGCGGCAGATGAGTGTGTGCCAAGAATAAACAGACGATAACGTTCGCTGGTGTGGATGCTAATATTGTTATCTTTATAGTTATCGTTCTTGGTGTGAACGGGGGGGCTTAAGACTTAAGATAAAATCTGAACACAGATTACATAACAAAAGCACACAGAGAGAGAGAAACAAGGCATGTTGAGCATGACATTTACACTGATATTATATAAAAACCACAAACCGAATAGATGAGTGTGCCAAGTCCTCATCTGCCCCTATTGCTCTAAGGACATACGAGGGCTCTAAGGAAGCAGATGTGCAGGCGCTGCAACAAGAACAATGTTACTTATATATATATATATATATATATATATATATATATATATATATATATAAAACCAGCTTTGTAATGTAAATGTATGTTTTATGTACTCAAAAATTGTAAACCCTGGTCTGACATTTTTAAACTACTGACCTTCCAGATGAAAGCGCAATATCTTTTAACGCCATCAACATACTCTCCCCCTCAACATAGGCAAATGATAAATTGACACATCCTGCAGGAGGAAAGTGTTTTTAGATTACAAACTCAAGTCAACTTGGAACCTTTAAGAAAAAGAGACAATTAGAAAGTCGAATCTTACCCGGGTACCTCTGATCTGGGTCTCCATTCATCACAACATCAGGAATCTCTGACATGATCTTCTGCAGGAGGCGATTTGCAAGCACTGTCACACGCTTGTGATCGTACTGAAAATAAACAGGAAATGAAACACATATAAGCAAACTTAAGACTGACAGTAGAAATTTTAACTTAACTCTGAAGTCTCTACCTCTAACTCTTGTTGGGCGATCTCACAGGCGGCTCCGAGGCCTACGACTAGAGGTGTGGGCACGGTCCCTGAACGTAGTCCCCTTTCCTGTCCCCCTCCGTTCTGTAAAGGCTCAATACGAACCCTGGGTCTCCTTCTCACGTACAAAGCCCCAACTCCTAATAAACACAACCACTCTTTAATATATTTTGGATAATGTAACTGTTGTACATTTAAATGTACAATACTCTACCTTTGGGCCCGTAGATCTTATGGCCGCTGATGGACATCAGATCCACTTTCCAGTCATTGACATTAATGGGGATCTTTCCAACAGCCTGAGCAGCATCAGTGTGGAAGAACACATTTTTGGACCTACATAGATGACCTGAAATCAAAAACATTGTTGATATAGAAGACATGAAGATTGACAGGTATATGTTTAGAGCATTATATTAATAAAAAGAGTTACCTATTTCTTTGATTGGCTGTTGGATACCAATCTCATTGTTGACAGTCATTATGGACACCAAACTGGTATCTGGACGGATCGTTTCCTGTAATTGCTGAGAATGCAAAATATAAGAAAAAAAGATACATATATTAAATATGGAAGAAAAAAAATTATAAAGGTAAATTTCATGTGTTCTTTTTTTTCTGTGCCAAAATCAGCCACCAACAGGATTGCAATCAATGTTGGGAAGGTTACATTAGAAATGTAATAAGTTACAGATTACAAGTTACCCCATTTGACATGTAATAAGTAGTGTAACTTATTCTGGTGACTTTTCTAAATTTCTCAAAATTAATTTTCAAACATTTAAACAAGGCAGGGTTAACCTTACAGAAGTACTCAACACTGATTACTGTCAAGACTTTCAAAATCCTTCACTTGATTTAAGATTATAAAAATTAAATTTTAAACTTTAGCACCTCTTTTTACTTTGAGATCGTTCTGAGGTTAAATACTGATTCAAAATCATAAGATATAGTTGAATAGCTATGATACTGTTTTTGAAATCAAATATTTGCATAGCTATGCCAAACACTGCCATCTACCCATGCCTTGGAAAAAACAGTTAATCTTAAAAAAAAAAAAGCATATACATAAACAGTGTTGGGGAAAGTTACTTTTAAAAGTAATGCATTACAGTATTGCGTTACTCCCTAAAAAAGTAATTAATTACATTACTTAGTTACTTTTTAAATCTGGGCAGGGCTTGCTTGCTTGTTTTTAATATAAAAAGTTCTTCTTTTACAAATGTAAAAGCCCTTTCACACCAAAAGTGAAATGAATACGCCTCAGGCTGAAGGAAATGTAAATTCATGTCTGTACAGTAGAGGGCGCAGCTCTAACAAATCGCATGAAGAATATGATGCAGGAGAAGATGCACTATTCAGCAATAACAAAAATGAAATACAAATGTGTCATTTTTGCTTATTAGTATGGTTGAATTAGATCATCGAAGGTCAGTAGCAAAGACATTGGTTAATAAAATGGGATTAAATACATAAATTATATTTGTTTTAACATTTAATGAGTTTGTATTTGACTTTTTATTGATTTTGAGGAACAGGGAATTTGTTTTTGTGCAGGTGAGATGAGTAAATACATGTTCATATTTAGTCTAGAACTACAGTAAGATCATGTTCACACACAATGCCTCTGCACTTACTCACGATTTCTCTCAACATGGCAACACAAGAGCTGTCAGTCAATACATGGCAAACAAAGTAACTAGTGTTACTTATTTGAAAAAGTAACTCAGATATTTCATTCTAAATTAAAAAGTAATGCATTACTTTACTAGTTACTTTAAAAAGTAATCTGATTACGTAACTTGTGTTACTTGTAATGCATTATCCCCAACACTGTACATAAAATCAAATATGAAATAAAACAGTAATCAAATATGCATGTGTCCTATTCTGTTTCCTAAAATCTTAAAACACTGGCGTTTCATATTTTAGAGCAGTCAATGCAATTTAGGAAAAAATCAATTAAATTGTGTTTGTGTTTGTGTATGTGTGTGTGTGTGTGTGTGAATATTCAGATGTAACCCCGTTTGTAATTGTTAAGATTTTCATAAGTAACTAATTTAATTACCATTTTTTTTTCTCTGTAACTGTATCAGATTACAGGTACTAGGGTTGTGCCGATAGACGATAGTATCGTGTATCGACGATAGTCAGAGATATCGACGATAGCAAATGTCTTTGTCGATAATCAAGACGATATTAGGCTCATTATCCTATTAATGTATAAAACTATTATTATTATTATTATTATTATTATTAGGCGGCCTATTATTATTGGGCTATCAAATTGCCCGGCAGCATTTTTTTTTCTTTACAGCACATTAACAAAAAAACATTGATGCTTATTCTTCATCATCGTTATTATAAAAAATATGCAGTTAATAAGCTATCAGTCTAAAACAGGGCTTGTCATGGGGCGCGCGGTCCGGAGCGCTGTATGACTGATGTAGGCTATCCGTTTAATTTAACTTTACTCCAAAAATATGAACTTACCTGGAAATACTTTTATCTTTAACGTGTTCATTTATGTCCAATATTTAGTATTAAACTGTTGCTCTTTAAAATAAATCTACTTTTGATTTTCACCTTGACTGATTTTTAGACTGATAACTTCCACGGCAAACTTGTCACAGTAGGAATATACCAATAACAGGAATATTATTGCATTATTGCAATAATATTATCTCTCTCTCATGCACGCGCGGTTCAAAAATAACCAAATAGTTATGAAATAGCTCATGACAAGTACAGAGAGTCCCTCTCTTGCCCCCACCCACCCATGCACGATAATATCGTGTATCGGCGATCTCACAGGCTGGCGATATGACGATATGAAAAATGACCATATCGCCCAACACTAACAGGTACGTTTATTTTGTAATTAAATTACATAACTCAGTTACATATAACTAGTTACTCTCCAACACTGATTGCAATCTACCTGAGCATCCATAAAAATGAATTACTTCAACCAGTAGAGTTAGTTTGATGCAGGACTACTAATTTGTCAAACAAGGGAGTTGAGTGTATAAAACTTGTTTAGTAATATCGTTATTTTTGCTATTCTGGGGTGCGTTTCCCAAAAGCATCGTTAGCTAACTATGATCGTAAGTTCCATTGAACTCTATTGGTAACGACGGAACTTGCGACCATGGTTGCTTTTGGGAAACGCACCCCCGATTGGTGCTGTAATTGGCTCGGATATTGCATGTTCTCCCTTTAAGAAAGCTTACCTTCAAATCAATCAGTCCATTATTTTTCACAGGTAAATATGTTACATCAAAACCCTCTGCCTCCAGAATTCGACAGGAGTCTAGCACACACTTGTGCTCAGTCTGGGTGGTGATGATGTGGGGTTTTTTAGCCTTATAAAACCGAGCCACACCCTTTAAAAAATAAAAAAAGACAAGACATAAAATAACAACCAAGAGATATTTAGTTACTTGCAGCACATACTATATATACTTTACATATTCGTTTATTTTAGAATATGCCTAGTCATTTGTGTCCCTGCGTCCCACTTTCTCCTAATCCTAATCTTGCCTCACAGTAATGACATACTTACTTTGATTGACATATTGTTGGACTCAGTCGCACCACTGGTGAACACAATCTCCCTTTGGTCAGCACCAATAAGATCTGCTACTTGCTGAAGAGGAAATAAACATTTGTGCTACCATAAACAGTGCATTTTTGGCTTAACCAAAATATTATGGTTCAGTACTCATAAATACAACTCTCAGATATCTGAGAATGCTAATAATCCAGATTATGTTATTGCTTCTCTTATAAAAACGTGCAAGGAAGTATAAAGACTTACTTTTCTCGCTTTTTCCATTGCGGTCTCGCTCTCCCATCCGTAAGCGTGAGTCCTGGAATGTGGGTTCCCATAGTAATTGACTTGATAGGGAAGCATGGCATCCAAAACCCTTGGGTCCTGGAACATTTTTTCAATGAAAACAATGGCATGTAAATATCCCAGAAATGTTCTTATGCACTAGATTTACGAGTCTGATTAGTTACTTTATCTACATGGCAGGAGTATAATTAGGATGACTACAGCAGATGGGTACCATGGGTGTGGTGGCCTGAAAGTCCATATACAGCGGTCTCAGTTCATCCTTTTCTAGTTCCCTACTATTGATCAACTCTGGAAAAAGACAGGCATGTTCATCAACATTAAAATTCATAGTGACTGGAAAAAATACATCCATAGCAGAAGGTATTTCACTAGAAAGCTAGCTTGCTAATACCTCTATTAGCACAGCCTTGTAGAGCAACTTACACAAGCTAAATACAACTGCGTCACTGTTAGTCTCTAGACTACAGAATTGGATGTAATTATACTGTAACGTTACCTTTCTGCTTCTGCACAGTGTTGACAGCGCTTTGAGCGAAGCTCAGTCGACGGCTGGAGATCCCACACATGGAGCCCAGAAGTTTTCTTGATAGAGTCCTGTTCATCATGTTTATGCAATTACAGTGTTCTCAACATAAACAATGATAGAAATAATTAAAATGGCTTCTTATAAAGCCTTCGTCAACCAAAAGATGAACAAATGTATTATTCGGGCAACTTTAGAGGCGACGACATGCCAACTATCTTCAATGATCAGTGTGTCATAAGCCCTCAAAAACACACTCCAATGCTTACACAAGACGCACATAGAGCTGGGGCGGGACGACTGTTATTATAACTCTCATTGGTTATCTGAGTCACTTGTGGGCGGGTTTTTGTGACGTATACGGAGTTTATTGGTTGAAACCTAAACCTTGCATGTCTTTTTTTTTTTTTACCGGACATTGTGAATATGAACCAATACAATGCTGCTCTAACTGGTTCGTTCATCTGTCCTCCAGTAGCCTCTCACTGCAGAACAAAGATCCAGTTGGAGAAAATCAACAGCGTTTAATGAAAGACATTTTTTTGTCTTTAGTTTATATTATGTTCCCACAAGTAGTGATCGGAAGTCCAAATCATTTCCGCGAATCGGTTCTTTTGAACAGATCGTTTTAAAGAACCGATTCGGTGGTTGTTTGTTTCATAGACATCAGAATCAGCTTTATTCGCCAAGTGTGTGCAAACACACGAGGAATTTGTTGTGGTTTTTAAGAAGCTAAAAACCACATAGGGCGAATTCCAAACGGAAGTGAGCATCCCCCTATGCCCTACTCCCTTCGAAAGGCAAAGCCCTTTAAGTGTTCTTTGAAGGGTGTAGGGCATTACTGTCTCTTATAAGCGTTTGGAAGTCCCTTGGCTAAGGGAATAATGGACAAAATGTTACCTTGACAACGCTGCACGTGCGTGCAGCATTCAGCGCTCCAACAGTTGTTGCAAATAAATATTACTTCTCATTGTTATTATTTTATTCAAATGCTGTTTAATTGTCTTATTTACTATTAAACCTTTTCAACTTATTTCTTTCACTGACGAAAATATTTTGTATTACAAATAAAGACAAATTTAATTAGCTTATTCTACTTACGTTTGTATGTAAAGTCAAAATAAACCCCAACTTTGCTTTAAAATGCATCGCAAGAGCTCCTAACTGAAGATGACATGATCACAAACGGAAATCACTTCCGTGAAGTGACCATCGCATGTTCCCTTCGCTAACGGACTTCTGGAAGGGCCCTTCGTGAAGGGAATCGGTTGTTCACTTTCGTTTGGAACGTCCCTACAAATGGCGTCCCCTTCCCGAAGTGCCCTTCAAGGGCGCAAAAAAAAAAACGTTTGGAATTCGCCCATAATAAATGTATTATGTCTATGGTTTGTTTCACTACGTAATTACGTCATCATGTTCTAGAATTAAATGAAGCTTTTGTTATTTCTTGTTTCTTGTTAATAAAAACAACAACAAAACAAATGAAGCTACATAGTTGCGAAGAATCATAGTTAATTGTTTTTAATTATTAAAAACACAATCGTTGCATAAAAATCGAACTTATGCCAAAAAATTAGATGAAAAGACACAATTTTACAGAAAAAATCGACTTCGTTTAAATTTGATTTCATGTATTAATATTTCAGTGTAATGTTATGTCATACTCATAATGATGACGTTTTGTCATAATCTTGACTTTTTGTGTAAGAATTATGACATATGTGTTTTTTAGGGTTCGGCTTCCTTAAAGCTACAGTCCGTAAGTTTTGCCTCTTTGTCGCCATCTCTGTTTGAAAACCTGGAATTGCAGTTTCTTGCGGAACTATCATGTTTGCGTGGGGTTGTGCTTCAGCGTGGATGAATCTTAATGTTTTGATGTGAATGTGTAGCTGTCAGTCACCGCACCAGTGTGGATGTTTACTGTACTTCGCAATCACTGATTCTAGCCTATGTCTTAATATATGACCCAAAATAAGAATTTTCACCGGATACTGTCATCAGAACAAGTAAGTAACAAGTCTGCCACGTTTGTTCTGCCCAACTGAGGAAAAAAGCATTACAATAAATCACGCTACCAGCAGTAATTAAATCTAACGATTGGTTAGCTCATATCACATCAAACCGTGCAAAGTATTATTATTGTTATACTTTATTCTCAAATTATTAATGTTAACAACATCAGCATTGCGTGACTATGAGTATAATATAGTGTGTACTAACGTAGATTACAATTTCTGTACAGTCTAAAATCTAATTGTCATACCATTCGAATTTCATATTAGGAAATTCTTTTAACCCAAAAAGCAAACTATGCTCCCTTCGAACAGTTTTTCTTTAAAATACAAATCGTGTGTAATCCCAGGCTATCTGTAATCAGAAGCACATTTAAAACTGGAATATAATTCAAATTCACAAATTAAATAAACAATATAATATAATAAACAAATTCACATGTGTTTCATAAACACATAATCCTTTCTGGATCACAATCCGCCATCAAAATGATACATTTAATTATTCTAGCTGCTGTGAGGAAAGGCTATAAACTATCCGCCACCTAAAGGATCCTCACATGCGATAGCCTACTAGCCGGGAAAACTTCTTTATGTTTACAGACGTGACGTAATGACGCAGTGCCATGCTCGAATTTCCCGCGGAAACCTACCCGTACCACTCAAATTAGAAAACATTATAAGATAACCGTTGTGAATCGGGCTAATGTAAGGCGATAGTTTTGAAAACTGGCTGTTATGTACTTGCTCAAATATTGATCTCGGATCATTTTTTAACCAAAAAAAGTTACGGACTGCAGCTTTAAGTTTTACTTTTCTACTACTGAAATAGCAGGTATACAATTCCATTTCTATGTAGTAATTATTGAAAATGAATCATTTGGTTTCTAGAGAGCCTTTAGTAACAGCTGCACTTGCATGCAATCATTTTGTTTTTGCCGCTATACAGTATGGCTGAACTGTACTTATTCAGTTATATGATTATGTATAGGCCTACTTAGCACAGTGAATCTTGATTGCTTACTTTGGTTTGATTGTTTTTTTTACTCATTTAACCTGAACATTTATTTCAGAATCTCTTGGCATAAATGTCTCCAACTTCAGTGCACCACTTTAGACATCAGTGGTCATTACAGAGATGGAAAACAGCAGTGCAGGGATATTTGACTCTACAATCTACAATTTGCACACAGTCTGCACAAACCCACCAATGATTCTAAACCCCAGAAGAAAATACAATGCCAAAGCAAAAGAGATGTCGCTCACACAAATAAACCATGTTTTGAAGACTAATGAATATAGTTTAAAACCAAATGGCTATGATGGAAGGTATAACGGGCCAATAAAAGGGTTTAACTCCCCATGTGAAGACAGACGGAGTGCTGCAATGTGTCTACTGCGCCGAAGCATGCTGTTTGGAGTGTTTGATGGCCATGCAGGTTCTGCTTGCCCACAAGCAGTTAGTGAACGCCTCTTTTACTACATAGCTGTGTCTCTACTTCCATTGAAGACTTTAACTGAGATAGAGGAGGCTGTGGAGAGTGAATGGCCTGTACTTCCGGTGCTACAATGGCACAAGCATCCCATTGACTATGTTAGCACACAGCACAGATGTAACGCTAGTAGTTTAACTAGATTTCTCAGTAGTCTGGGTAGCGTCGCTGCTTTCTGAATCAAATAGCTTTTCAGTAGCGAAGCTGTATTTTTGATCAAGTAGCGCGGTAGCGTCAACAAAAGCTAAAGTTACATTTTCCAAAGCATTTCTGAAACTCAAGCTCAAATCAGAAATATAACAGCTACGGATCGCTGATCCTGGATCAGTAAGTGACGCCACCGCCACTAAACCTCGTAACCCCATTGGCTCATCAAACTGTCAGTCAAACCTCATTATTGCTCCCGCCTCTCTCGTGAATGAAGTGCGGCGCGCAGTTTAGGAGCATCTCAGTTTGTGTGCAGTCTGAAGGTAAATAAAATAACTGTTGATTGAATAAGTACAGCGTTTTCTTTACTCGAGAAACACTACATTTATAAAAGCTAATGTTTTTAAGGAGCATTTGTTGTCGAGTCACAGCCAAATAGCTTGTGCGAAGCGCTGAATCTTTTATAATATGATATTTTGGCCAAATAACCGAAAAAAACTGAGCTCCCACATAGGAAAACTATAACCTGAAAGTTCATGAAAACGTAAATGCGATGCACGTAGTGCCTCTGATGTGGCGGTAATGACGGGGGAAAATATTCGCTGGTCAAAAACTTCATATTTGAACTTGATTTTGGTGAAATGTTAATATAATGACACATGCAACGATGCAAATAAACGTAGCCTATCTGTAGGCCTACACATTTATATGGTAACACTATACAATAAGATTTCATTAATGTATTAACTAACATGAGTGAACAATGGACAATACATTTATTACAGTATTTATTCATCTTTGTTAATGTTAATGAAAATACAGTCGTTCATTGGTAGTTCACGTTAGTTCACAGTGCATTAATAATGTTAACAAACACAACTTTTGATTTTAATAATACATTAGTACATGTTGAAATTAAGATTAAAAAATGCTGCAGAAGTATTGTTCATTCTTAGTTCATGTTAACTACACTAGTTAACTAATGTTAATTAATGAACCTTATTGTTAAGTGTTATCCTTTGTATAAATGTATCTGTATAGCCTACAATAAAGCCACAATACCAACTACCAATAGGAGGTTTCCAGCTGACAGCAAAAATTTATTTTGCCTATGACACAATATGAGGTAAATCCGGCCCTGTACATGATACTGATTTTTGTTGACAAATTGGTTTGGAACAGTTGTTGAATAAACAATTAACCTGAACTATTGTGCCTGTCTATCTGCTTCACTGACAGTTTTATTGATCACTGAGAGCATTGACTTGGTATGATGTTGGTTCAATATAAAAATGAATTTTTAAAAAATAGCTTAGATGCAGTAAACTACTTTATTGTTGTAGCTTAGCTTGCTACATTTCCCAGGGCTGTAGCTTTAGTGTAGTGAAGCTTCATTTAATGAAGAGTAACTGTTAGCTTAGCTCTCTACATTTTCCAAGTAGCTTGCCCAACACTGTACTTCAATAGCCTGCCCTGAGGACATACTGGCAGGAAAGAATAGATCTGCATGAGGATGACAGTGATATACCAACAGCTTTAAGAAACGCTTTCAAGAGACTGGATAACGATATTTCTTTTGAGGCCCAGGTGGACTTTGGGGTTCCTTTTGCACGTTTCACACCTCTCAGAGTGGCTCTGTCTGAATGCACAGCCTGTGTGGCTCACATGTATCGAGAAGATCTTCATGTTGCCAATCTGGGTGACAGCAGAGCAGTGCTCGGGGTACAAGGGGATGATGGGAGGTGGTCAGCTCACAGTGTTACCAATGACCACAATGCCCACAACCTAGACGAGATGCAACGGGTTCTTTCAGAGCATCCTGCTTCTGAGTGGAAGACAGTGGTGGTTATTGCAGGTTATTGGGCCTGTTGATTCCTTTCAGGGCTTTTAGAGACATGAAGTTCAAGTGGAGCGGTGAGCTCTTGAATCTCATCTACGAGGCACGTCCAGAGCTGCTGATCGGGAACAAAAAATGCAAAAATGCTGCTGCCGGACTACCACACATCACCTTACCTCATAGCAGATCCAGAAACTACATATCACAAATTGCAACCACAGGACAAATTCTTGATTCTAGCTACTGGTGGTCTTTGGGAACTGATGCACAGGCAGACTGTGGTGCAGGTCTTGGGGGAACATCTGTCTGATATGCAGAGGAAGAAGCCATTTTCTGGACTGTTTTACAGTGGGACAGATGCATAGACTGCTGCAGGAGAGGAAGAGTAGAGCTCTTTCTGCTCTGGTGAATGAGAACAGTGCTACTCATCTGATCCGTCACGCTCTGGGCAGTGGCTCCATTGAAACCAAGCGCATAGCCAAAATGCTCAGTCTGCCACAGGATTTGGCAAGGATGTACAGAGATTACATAATTATAGTCATTCACTTTAATAGTTAATCTACTTAAAGCTTCACTTTTTAAAATAATTTAGAAGTGTAATAAAAAAAAAAAAAAAATACACATTAAATATTTATTAGAATGCAAGGGCTGCCTGGAAAGTATCCTGTCAAGTAATATGAAAAATAGAGACATTTATTAAAGAAGAAACAAAATACAAGCAAAGCACCAAATCTGGGCTGGGGGCGAGGGGTGTTGGGTGATTTGATGTTTTGCCAAAAAACTCTTGCACTACATGTGATGCATGGGCAGGTGCATTGTTGTGACCAGTTGCACATAGCTGCAGCCGTTTTCATCCTATCGCATCTCTCATCTCGTATTTTTCATAATATATGGCTGGATACTTTCTGGACGGCCCTCTTTTTTCAGTTTAATTTATATTCATTAACATTAACCAATACATATAGCAGCAACCCTCAGCAACAAAAACAGACAGATCTCTCTTTTGCTGTTTTTTTTTTTTAAAGCAGGAATTCAGTTAAAATGAAATGAGGATCACTTTTTTTTTGTTATCTTGGCTTTATTTGAAATGAACTTTCATCAAGGACTTTACAAAAATCAAATCTTGATTAGAAAAACAAGATGTTTCTAAACCTTATGGTCTCTAAACCTTATGGATTTGTCAGCCATTTAGTTCCCACAGCTCATAGAGCCAAAAAGTTGAATATGTTCATGTCTGATCAAAATTGCAGTTTAAATCCAAGCCATTTATATTGTGTATCTGTCAATATTGTACACTTCCTCAAGTGAGAAACATGCCAATCAGATCTATC
This sequence comes from Aspiorhynchus laticeps, assembly GCA_023376895.1. Taxonomy (NCBI): domain Eukaryota; kingdom Metazoa; phylum Chordata; class Actinopteri; order Cypriniformes; family Cyprinidae; genus Aspiorhynchus; species Aspiorhynchus laticeps. Next base: position 151,024 of record JALXFT010003919.1, read on the forward strand.
ACAAAGACAATATATGTTGGGGGGGGGGGGGGGAATTATGTACGAACAATAAAAGATCAAGAAGCAAAATTCAATAAGTAGGCTGTACATAGGAATCTTCTTTTACACCACAGAACTTCTCTCAAAGTCCAAGACCTGTAAGGACACTATGCAAGTGAAACTTTTAACCTTTCTGGTTTTGTAATCAACTTAAAAGGAAACAAAACAACTGTGCCACAGCTTGCAGAACTGTTATTATTGTCCAAAAGTTAAAAAGAACAAGGCTGAAAAAGTTGAGTCTTCCTGGGGTGATTGATCACCGGCGACTGGGCATAAGAAGCTGTGTTGCCTGCACTGACTCTGGGAAAAGGTTGTGGTATGTAGGAAGAGGAACATAAGCTGCTGTGATCATTTTACCTGGAAAAAAAATTGAAATGTGAAATAATTCAGGCCATAATACACATGGTTCTAGACAGAATACATATCAGATCATAACAGACGATGCTCAAATCAAGATGTACAGAATTTAGAATTACCTCCAAACCAACGTCCATGTAACGCACTGACTGCAGCCATAGCAGCAGGAATGCTGGGACACTTCACGTAGACATTACCCTGCAAAGAATGACAATAAAGTAAATATTAAAATAATAATAATAATAATAATACATTTATTTATATATACACATAAGCTCCACATTTAATATAGTAATTAATAATAATAATGTTTAAGGGAAAAACATACTTCAGCTGATTTCTTGTCGACGTAAATGTGTATGACTCCACCGTGTTTGTTGCACTCTTCAATGACATCATCCTGAATCTCAATTTCCCAACCATGATAATTTTCTCTGCAAGAAAGCAATGCAGTTCAGGCAAAAATGCTCTTTAACAGTACTTTCTCTATATACCTGTAATTTTGCTAACTCCTGCTACTTACGAGTTTGGATTGAACATGTTAGACAGCTGGAAACAATGTGTTGCAATTGGTTGTGATGGTAGATTCAAAGCTTGGTTTGTGGGCACATTGATGTTAAAACTCAATCCAGGGTTCATAGCAGCTGAAAGAAAAGAGATGGATGTTAATTGAAAACCCCATAGGCCTTATTAAAAGGCACATCTACTGAACCCAAGAGTCAAGGAACTGACCAGTAGCTGCAGCCATGGCTACCATGGAGCCACTCATCTGAAGGGCCTGTTGAGCAGCAGGTGGGATCTGCAGACCAGTACCTAACAGACAAAAAATCTAAGATTTTTAATCCCTGTAAAAAAAATCCCACAAGACATTATTCACTTCATAACAGTATGAAAATTTTACAGCAGATCAAAGAGTACATCCTTACCTTCGGCCAGTCTGGCCATCAGCTGAAGTCTACCAGTCGTTCCCAGATCAATGCCGGTCCTTTCCAGCTCATCATTGTCCAGGAAGGAGCTGGCGTTTGAGGCATCAGTGCGCTCCGTCACATGTCCCACTTTCATTGGTCTGCCAGCCAACTCAAACCCATTAAGCTGTTCCAGAGCCTTCTTAGCACATTCGGCATCAGCAAACTGTGGGGAAAGAAGAAAGCTAATAAGCTCTTGAGAAGATGAATAACTGCTTCTGGAGCTTGACACCAACTACTTGTCTTGTAATGTCAGAAATTCTGCACCAACACAACTCGACCACACAACTTACTGTGATAAAGCCATATCCTTTTGATCGTCCTGTTTCACTGTCCATCATCAGTTGAATACTATCAATCTGTGTGAAAAAGGAAACATCAACATTAATAAAAACAGTCATAATATAACATGAAGTTAGAAAAAATTCATGGCACTATTTACCCTTCCAAATGGCTCAAAGATGCCTCTGAGCATGTCTTCTGTGATGTTAAAATGCAACGAGCCAACATACAGTCTCATAGGTCCAGAACTGCCCTTCTGTAAGTTGTTGGCCAATGCAGCTGCTCTGTTCTTCTCAGCCTAGTCAAACACAATTTACAATTAGAAGACACCAACGACAAGCAAAAATTGAGCAAATGTTTCAACATTCAGAGGGACTACATTACCTGGGAAGCCTGCACAATGATTGGTACTCCGAGAAGTCTTTGACCAGAAAGGCCAATTGCCAAAGGTACAGAGGTGGTATCCACAAACTCAATGTACGCAATTCCTTTGGATCTTCTGGAGTTTCTATCGGAGATGATTCTCACATCTCGCACCTTTAAAGAAGAACAATAGGAATTAGAGGTGTCTATCAAAATCCAAAGTAGAATAGGCTACTGAGGTAGAACAATAAATGCACAAACACTGACTTTTCCCACTGCAGAAAAGAATTCTTCCAGGTCTCGTGGTCGGATTCTGGCTGCCAGCTGCATGCAGAACACTGTGCGTGCATCTCTTTCTTCGGGGGTAAGATTATCAATGGGCTGTCTGTTAGTAAAAGACAAAAACAAGCAATGAATTACTATAATTAGCAAAGAATTTAGTTGAGGGAAACGTAATTGTGGCGAGGGGGGTGTGGGAATGCGAAGGCTGCAGCAGGAGATCGGGTGAGGAGACGAGCGGTAAAAAAGGAGGTCAAGTAAATGATGATTAACACCTGTCTAATTCCAGTGATTGGGGAGAGATGAGTGAAAAGCGCCCCACGGACCTGGGAGAGGGAGGGAGAGAGAGAGTCTGAGCGCGAGCACACATCAGTGGACAGCGGGTCTCTGAAAGAACGGCAGAGAGCCCGACTTCAGTTTGTTTTTGTTTCGTGCTGACTTTTATGTTCATTAAAAGACTTTTGCTCGCCACCCCTGACTTCCTCGTCCTTAGTCCTATTTGAACCTGGTTACACTGGTGCTGAAACCCGGGACGAGGAAGCCGATAAGCCACCATGCAGCCAGCTCAACCCACGCCACTTGCGGAGCTTGTGAAGTCACTCGCTGGTCTTCACCAGACGCAACACCAGGCGTTGGTGGACCTCAAGCTGGAACAGGAGGATCGGTTCCGCTTGCTGGTCCAGGCGCAGGATGAAGACCGGCAGATCCTCAGGAGCTTGTTGGGCCGGGAGGCCGGCCCCGTCACAGCCCCCTCCATCGCCCACATCCCGCTGATGAAGATGGGTCCACAGGACGACCCGGAGGCGTTTGTGGACCTCTTTGAAAAAACAGCGGAGGCGTGTGGCTGGGCGCGCACCCAATGGTCGGTGCGTCTGATCCCGCTGTTGACGGGGGAGGCACAGGTGGCAGCACAGCAGCTGCCGGTAGCGAGCCTCCTGGCCTACGACGATCTCAAGTGGGCCATCCTTCAACGCGTCGGCCGTACCCCTGAACAACATCGTCAACGCTTCCGCTCTGTGGAGCTGGGGGATAACGGTCGACCCTTTGTGATGGCCCAACAGCTCCGGGACGCCTGCCGCAAGTGGCTGATGGCCGAAGATCGCGACGTCGAGGAAGTCGTCGATCTGGTGGTCCTGGAACAGTTCATCGCTCGGCTACCATGGGCGACGGCCGAATGGGTCCAGTGCCACCGCCCGACGTCACTGACGCACGCCATCCAGCTGGCTGAAGACCATCTGGTGGCGTGCCCCGGGGTCGGCGAGCCCCTTATTAACCTCTCTCCAACCCCTCTCCTTCCCTGTCTCTCGCCCTATTCCGGCTCCCATGTCGCGTAGCAACGCGCCCCCTCGAACCCCACAGCGGGGAAGTGTCCTCCAGGGGAACAGGTCTGGGACGCGAGGGGGCGTGGCAGAGAGCGCTGGAGCCACCACTCCATCGGCACCTTCCTCATCTCTCCGCCAATCTCTTGGCTCTCCTTCTGCCGCTGGGATGGCGGGAAGGCCTGGGCCGGTCTGCTGGAGATGCGGGGACCCGGGTCATTTTCAGGACCGGTGTCCACTGATGGAGGTGGGAGTGTTGATCCGGGTCCCCGACTCCCCGGGGACTGCCCCCGATCAAGCCGGGCAGTACCAAATACCTGTGAGTATTAAGGGGGGTACATATCAGGCTTTGGTGGATTCAGGATGTAACCAAACCTCTTCATCAAAGCCTGATGCAACCAAGGGCATTGGATATGAGCCGCGAGGTTAAGGTGAGGTGTGTGCACGGGGATGTGGTGAACTATCGACGGACAGCTTCTCCAGCCACTCTCCTATACCTATTTTTCCCTCATCAAAGATAGGTTGTACCGGGTGACCCAAGAGACCCAGGCAAAAGGAAATACAACCCAATTGTTAGTCCTAAAGAGCCGTCGGGAAATGCTTTTCCAGGCGGCTCATTGTAGTCCCATGGCAGGCCACTTGGGGGAAGCAAAGACACGCGAACGGCTCATGGCCCGATTTTTTTGGCCGGGCATTCATGAGAATGTCCGCCGCTGGTGTGCGGCGTGTCGTGAATGTCAGCTGGTGAATCCGCCGGCCACTCCAAAAGCGCCATTGCGCCCCTTACCAGTGGTAGAGGTCCCCTTCGAGAGAATTGGTATGGACCTCATCGGGCCATTAGAACGTTCAGCACGTGGACATCGTTTTGCATTAGTTCTGGTGGATTATGCAACGCGATATCCAGAAGCAGTGCCGTTACGCACCATTTCTGCAAAGAGTGTGGCGGATGCGCTGTTTCGAGTCATCTCCTGAGTCGGAATCCCGAAAGAGATTTTCACTGATCAGGGCACGGCTTTTATGTCACGTACGTTAAACGAGCTATACGAACTTTTGGGCATTAAATCGATTCGCACCAGTGTCTATCACCCACAGACGGAAGGCTTGGTGGAACGATTTAATCGCACGTTGAAATCCATGGTTCCTAAGTTTGTAAAGGAAGACGCCAAAAATTGGGATAAATGGCTCGAGCCCCTGTTGTTCGCAGTGCGAGAGGTTCCGCAAGCCTCCACTGGGTTTTCCCCATTCGAGCTTCTCTATGGTCGGCAGCCCCGAGGGGTACTTGACGTCATCAGAGAGGCTTGGGAGGAGGGACCTTCAAACAGCCGTAATGAAATTCAGTATGTCATGGACCTCAGAGCAAAACTCCACACATTGGGGCGGCTCTCGATGGAGAATTTGCTCCAGGCTCAGGACAAACAAAGTCGGCTGTACAACAGGTCTGCGCGAGAGCGTCAATTTACATCGGGAGATAAAGTACTTGTATTACTTCCAACGTCTAGTTTGAAATTACTCGCGAAGTGGCAAGGACCTTTTGTGGTTACACGGCGGGTTGGGGATCTCGATTATGAGGTAAGGCGAACGGACAGGGTGATTCATGTCAGATCCATCCCCTCAATCTCTTAAAACGCTGGAATGAGGTGACGTCAGTTGAGTTGGCTGCGGCCGTTTCGGCAGAGGAGGAGCTCGGGCCAGAAGCAGCTGTCAAAACCAATCCGCTTGCTCTGGTCCCCGGGGGAGATCATCTCTCGCCGCGGCAGCTCACTGATGTGGCCAAGTTGCAAGCAGAGTTTGCGGATGTGTTCTCACCCCTGCCCGGTCGCACGGACCTCATACACCACCATATCGAAACGATCCCCGGGGAAGTGGCCCGCAGCCGTCCCTATCGATTACCAGAACACAAGAAAAAAGTGGTTCAGGATGAATTAGAGGCCATGCTAGAGTTGGGGGTAATAGAAGAATCGCATAGCGACTGGGCGAGCCCGGTAGTTTTAGTGCCTAAGACGGACGGCTCAGTCCGTTTCTGTGTTGATTACAGGAAGGTGAATGCGGTGTCGAAATTCGACGCTTATCCAATGCCCCGAGTTGACGAGCTGCTTGATCGGTTAGGTTCGGCTCGCTTTTATTTGACACTGGATTTAACAAAAGGGTACTGGCAGATCCCCTTATTGCCATTATCCAAGGAAAAGACAGCCTTCACCACGCCGTTCGGTTTACACCAATGTATTACGCTTCCGTTCGGCTTATTCGGGGCTCCCGCCACCTTTCAGCGTCTCATGGACAAAATCCTCCGGCCACATAGCGCATACGCCGCTGCTTATCTCGATGACATCATTATACACAGTAATGATTGGCAGCGGCATATGGAACATCTGCGCGCTGTCCTGAGATCCCTGAGGGTGGCTGGACTCACGGCGAACCCGTGGAAGTGTGCAATTGGGCGTGTGGAGGTACGGTATCTGGGCTTCCACTTGGGACATGGGCAGGTGCGTCCCCAAATTGATAAGACGGCAGCGATTGCGGTCTGTCCAAGTCCCAATACCAAAAAAGAGGTGAGACAGTTCTTGGGGCTGGCGGGATATTACAGAAGGTTTATTCCTAATTATTCGGAGCTCACCAGCCCGTTGACAGATCTCACTAAAAAGGAAGCCCCAGATCCGGTCCAGTGGACGGAGCTGTGCCAACAGGCCCTAACCAAGATAAAGGCTGCCCTGTGTGGCGGGCCGCTCTTACACTCTCCTAACTTTGATCTCCCTTTCTTGTTGCAGACAGACGCGTCAGACAGGTGGCTGGGTGCAGTCCTGTCCCAGGTGGTCGGAGGGGAGGAGCGGCCGGTGCTGTATCTGAGCCGAAAGCTCTCAAAGAGAGAGACCAGATACAGCACCATTGAGAAGAAGTGTTTGGCCATTCGGTGGGCTGTCCTCACCCTCCGTTATTACCTCCTGGGACGCGAATTCACCCTCTGTTCGGACCATGCGCCTCTCCAGTGGCTCCACCGTATGAAGGACACCAACGCGCGGATCACCCATCTAGCTTTACAGCGGGGGGGGGGGGGGGGGGTGCAGGTCGGGCGGTGGGGGTATGTGGCGAGGGGAGCGTGGGAATGCGAAGGCTGCAGCGGGAGATCGGGTGCGGAGACGAGCGGTAAAAAAGGAGGTCAAGTGAATGAGGATTAACTCCTGTGTCTAATTCCAGTGATTGGGGAGAGATGAGTGAAAAGCGCCCCGAGGACCTGGGAGAGTCTGAGCGCGAGCACACATCAGTGGACAGCGGGTCTCTGAAAGAACGGCAGAGAGCCCGACTTCAGTTTGTTTTTGTTTCGTGCTGACTTTTATGTTCATTAAAAGACTTTTGCTTGCCACCCCTGACTTCCTCGTCCTTAGTCCTATTTGAACCTTGTTACAGTAATTATCAAGGCTGAAATAAACTTACCTTATAGGGCTTTTGTCTTTCTTGAAAGGACTGCGGCTTCTAGACCTCCTACGGCTGAGAGAGAATTTCTATGAATACTTCTGGAAAGACTTTCCATGTCGGAGTCATACACAGAACAAGCAACTACCCACACACAACAAAAGTAGTATCATAGAAACCTTAGTTTGATGGCAGGTGGTGGGCCAGTCTTCCCCCTGGGACCACCGTTAAATTTCAGGCCAGAACTGTGATTTAAAAAACAAGGTTTAAGGTTTTTAATCTCAGTAGCTACAACTACTCGCTCTACTGCTAATTCTAAATATATGCTGAAGGCTTCAAAGGGGAACACAAGGGTAAATGTTGTACACATTACAACAAATTCCTTGTTTTGGGGGAAATTTACTCATCTTCTCTGCTGATTCACAACAGACATGTAAATTGGGATGGCAGCTAAACTCCTCTGCATACTTAGTATTCTCTGGAAGACATTTTCACACTCATCAGGAGTACTGTGGGAACCTTTTACTTCAGGTTAACATGCTCACTATGGTAAAGAGTGCCGTTTCTCCAAACTGTGTGGACACTTAAAACCCAAAGCAAAAGATGGCTACGTACAATGGAGCTCTGTAGCGACCACCACGCTCCCTGCTCCTGGAACGGCGTCGCTCCCTGCTGCGGCTGCGCTTCCGATCTTTGCTGCGGCTCCTTCTGCGGTCGTGACTCCTCTTGCGATCGCGACTCCTGCTTCTCTTCCTTTCCCGGCTGCGGCTTCTGCTGCGACTTTTGCTCTTCTTTTTCCTTGCGATTCAAAAAAGTTCAAGTTTAGTAAGAGAAACATTAAGGAAGAGTTTTGCAAGATAAAATTAACTAAAAGGGTTACACAAAACATACTTCTTGCTCCGCTCCTCGTGGCCATTGGTACTTAAGGACTTGTTGTCATCCTAAGCAGGGTCGATAGAAGACAGCATGAGGAGGACGGCGAAACATTTCAAGTCGTAAGGATAAAGAAGGGATGGGAACAAAAGAGAATATGATATGATCATTAAATAGGAGTTCATTACAGGATTTGAGTGGGAGGACGAAACCAATCACATGGCTGCCAATGTCGTTCTTCCTTACTAGTGCTTGCATTACTTGTGTAAGACTGTCAAAAATTCAAGTGCTAGTGCTATGCTGGGTATGTAAAATAGCATTGATTTTTTTAGACACTTCATTCATTCATTCAAGCAGCCCAACATGTTCAGTACCAAGGCTATCTGAGCCTAAGACCCAAAGTGGCAACGCTAGCAGCCAGCCACTAAACGAGCTCCAGTGGTGGATGCCATTCCAGTGATCTTCACCCCATTTGCCTTCGTGGATTGAAAGAGCTTGATGCCACCTCAGTCACACATCTCGCCCTGAAGCAAACAGGGATTCACACGGCTTAGTAATAGCGACTCCCATATACCATCTAAAGTTGAGTTGTTCTTCTGTAGTTGTTAAAAGGCTAAATTGTTTGATAAATACATTTATAGATTGTATGATAACTATATCCTACGGTGAACGATATGACATTATATGCTGAGCCCCATCATTTCCAGTTCGTAAAACCGCAGAATAACCATTTATGAATACTTTTAAATGTCAGCAGCATGCATAAATAGTTTTTTTTTTTTTTATATACCAAGAGAGATGACATTTACAGTATATTCATTTCAGATTATTTTCAAAGTGATTAATAGAGAATAGAGAGACTGTGGATTTTCTTGTGTTTGTCAACTCCAGGATTTCTCCGCTGGGGATTATTTTAAGTGGTTTCCTGCCATATATTTAGACTGTAAAACATGCAATCTAGTTCTAGCTATTTAGAGAGTAAACTTCCTGATAAAAAAATATGAAGCTAAGAATACCATGCATACAATAACATGAATACAGTCTCCACAGAGTTCATACCAGCTCTTATGTGCACCCACTGCATTTATTCTGGCGGTACCTATGTATAATTTTGCCTATGTATTTCAACCAAGGGTACCACAGTACATCAATATATTGGGCAATTACTACCTTCATTTTTTTGACAGTTCACACTGGAATTCATGGGAGTAGAGGTGAGATATAGGCAAGTCTACAAAAAGAGATAGATGGGCAATTTATTCATTGAAACCACTATGACAGAAACATTCAAGTTATTGATCTGACAATAAAGACTTAGAGAAAACACGACTGGTTAGCAGTTTCAAATGAAAGCTATACAGATTCCTGACCGAGTTTATTTACTTGCATAAACACCCACCTTTTTATATGGAGCCTCCAGCATTGCTTCAATGTCCAAATCATCGGCCATGTTGTTGTTGATCTGCAGACGAGAAAAGCGGTATGTATTGTGACGTTTAGTGTTTAATTTAAGCACAGAAAACTAATTCTGAAATTACAGTACATATATTTGTCCGAACCTTTTCCCGAAATAGCACTTTAAACTCGGACTGTAACGTTACATTTCTGACTTGCGGACATGCGTGACTGGACGGGGTCATGAAACGCACGTTTAAGCATGCTAGCTTCCTGGCTAACGTTAACTGTTTTTCTCACACACTATCGCGAACCGTCTAGAATAGATCATATTTTGAACGGCTTTAGACAACATAAGCACATATCATGGACTTATGGGTAGATCTGGACGTTATAAGTCCACATCTTTCGTATAATCAGCAGAGAATCTTAAAGCTTGTTTTGTTAGCACATTAAGTGGCTAAAGTCGCTTCGTCTTTGCAAACTAGCTGAAACAACCCACCTTAAACGTCGTGAATACAAGAATTAAATATGTAATATCAATATTATCCTCATATGACACACAAGTTGATATTGGTCATATTGTTCTTATAAATAGATCCAAACAGTAAATAGCCATTAGCCTTTCTGTCTTACCTCAGACACTGCGGCCTAGAAAGCTTTACAATCCCGACTCCACAAACGAGCGGTAAAACCCGGGTCTAATTTACTGTCCACTTCTGCTGCAATCCCAGTAGATTAATTCGAATCCACGCAAACCTAAAAAAAAAACCACAATTGTATTAAGCCAAAACTCGGGGTCGTTTGAACTAATACAATGCACAAGGCGCGTGCTCCAAACGACAAACTGACTGCGCGTGCACGTACCGTTCTTGTTGCATAAGAGGAACCGCGCGAAACTGTCCACGAGAGGGAGCTCGTGTTACACACACTGACAACGGAAGTGTGACACGCACAATTAAAACACTCTCAAACTTTCTTTTTCATTTTAATCGTCTGGTATTGTTCATTTACGAGTCACACTCGTGTTGTTCGCTGTCAAAACAGACCGGGAGACAATGATCGTATAGCTAATAATTTTATTTTTGTAAAATGAATGCACAATATTTCATTTATATAATGTTACGTATAGCCTCATTTTAGTTCAACATCAAAATGTAACAAAAATGAACAAGAATGCTTGATCAGAACCTCTTAGTTGAGTCTTCTGATCCTCTTAATGTTTTAGAGTTTCACTCCTTCACTGCAGTGAACATTACTGAATTTATTTCACAAGTTCTTAAAACTTTGGTCTGTATTACAATGTGTGTTGAGTGCGTGTCTATTTTGCACATAGATAGATAGATTGAATAATGTGCTCTTTCTAAGGTACAAATCCACAAAGGAAGTGTGGGGGTACAAAAGAAAAACAAACAATGTTTTTCAACAAACAAAAAAAGGAATCCCTATGGAACATTAAAATCAATGGGGGAAAAACTGCTGCTCTTTTCCTCTCTCAGGCCTTGAAGTGAGAGTCACTCAGCTGACTATGGATTTACACCATACCTCTGAGACCACATAACACTTAGTCAGACAGTGAACCAGAACAGTAAACAAATATACCATGAGAAGCAGGCTTATACAATGTAAAATACACATTAACAAATCCATTACTAATCTTTTTGATGAGTGAAAAAAAATATGACCCCACATTTTTCTTGGTTTAATCTCATTCTTTCCATTGACTCTCGCCACATCTTGCTTGATGTTCTGCTGGCTGCCAACTTTCCGTAATTATCTCTCTTTCCCTGCGCTCACAGTGAGGCAGAGTGCAGCCAAATGTAATTCTCTCCAGAGGCTTTCCACAGTATGAACATGACACACATCTGGAGGACGCCAGATTCTTGACACGTTACAAGAACCAGTCAGTGCAGAACCATTCTTCTTCTTGTATGCACTGCCACCTCCTTTGTCTTATTCACTTTTTCCATCCTGCTCTCCCTCTTTCCCTGTTGTGCTAGTTTTTTACTGCATGGCTCTGGTGAATGCATTCCCTTTAATCTCATGTCAGACGCTTAATACACAGTTATTTTTGGTATTTGGAGAACACTTCCACTTGTTATGAAAGGAAGAAACAGCCTTGCATGCGTTTCCACCACAAAAATACCTGCTGGGTATGTGCAGAAGTTAATTGTTACTTTGTAAAACAGTTTGGAAGATGAATCATAGTTCAAAGCAGTTTAGAGAACGGCACATCTGAACTGAAGACAGCACCATATGTTTGTAATGTCATTCATAATGTTAACTATGTGCATGACTATAAGGGAAAAAAATCCTATTAAATGTACAGAGAGACAACAAAAGCTGTTTATTTGCGTGCGATCTGCATGTACATGTGTGTAGGCTGTATTAGCTGGGGGAAAGATTGAGTGTGGAGTGAAGCATTCTTTCCATTACCCTGACCAAATCAATGCACTGAGCTCCCATCCAGAACGCCACGTCCCCTCCCCCACTCCAGTGGTGACAAGGGGGCCAGTGGAAAGAGCTGACCCAGGCACAGCACACTAGCTGGCCTAATTACATCACTTGCTCACCAGTGGATCCTCCGCAGTGAATGGGTGCCGTCAGAATGAGAGTCCAAACAACTGATAAAAATATCACAATAATCAACAAGCAATCCACACGACTCCAGTCCATCATTTAACATATTTTAAGGTGAAAAGCTGTATTATTGTGACGTTTTTATCAGTTGTTTGGATTCTGACGGCACCCATTCACTGCTGAGGATCCACTGGTGAGCAAGTGATGTAATGCTAAATTTCTCCAAATCTATTCCGATGAAGAAACAAACTCATCTACATCTTGGATGGCCTGAGGGTCAGTACGTTTTCAGCTAATTTTCATTTTTGCTGGGTGAACCATTCCTTTTAAGGGAAATGGTTCACCCAAAAATAGAAATTCCGTCATCATGTACTTACCTTCATGTTGTTCCAAACCTGACTTTTATTCTTCTGTGGAACACAAAAGAAAAAAAAAAAAAACACTAAAAAAACCCCAGCAATTTTTACATAACAGTTGGAGGAATTTCTTTGGGAAGATGGACACAAATCAAATCTAGTCTAAGAGTAAACTTTGCTTTGGTGACCCTCAACTGACAGTGTAACTTTATACATGAGGTTTAATCGGCATCTGGGAGATCCACCAGCCACAATCTTGACGTCTTTACAGTGGCATTCTTGGTCATTTTGAGGGCTGGCTTTGGGATATGCAGAACTTGTCTATCTCTACTGTTTTTGCATTATAGCTGAATATGTTAAGAATACAAATAGCACCATGCAATCAATGAGGTATAACGGAATTCAGTTGCATTGCCTTTAGGTTTGGAATAAATTTGACCTTATGTATGACCCATACAACAAACACCCTCTAAAAATTAGCATTTGAGGGAGTAATCTGCTTAATAACTTTAAATAGAGCACTAAACTAAAATGGACTGACCGTGGCATTTCATCGTAGTCCTTTAGGAATATCATTTCAGTGATTGGATTTCACTGATTGTTTCCATATTGTTGTAGAAAAGCCCTCAGAGCCACTCGACTGTATCCGAGAACAAGGACAATACGGGGTTGTTTAGGACAGCATCCACTTAAATCTGGATATCTGAATAATTCTTTCACAAGTAATAGTAGCAGGTTCAAGGAGAGGTCACAGAACATGAGCAAATACTTCCGTTATGAACAGCAGTGCACCTTATGGATAAAACAATATACAATAAAAAAAACTAAACTGAAATCTTTAAAAAGAATCAAGAATGGCAGACTTGCGACAATGAAATAACTTTTATGTTCTTCTGAAATACAGACTGGGTGGGAAAAAGCAGAAACTCAGTTCAGATTGGGATTTAATCATAAAAAAACATTTAAAGTTCTATCTGCATTCATGCAAAGCATAATTGTATTTACATATTTCAAACCATTTATTATTATACAAATTTTGGAAATAAATATTTACATATAAACAATAAGTTGTACAAAAAACATTTCCCCTCCCAGTGCCAAAAAAGTAGACAAAAATGCGAGATATAGCCTATAAACCATTAAACCAAAAAAAGAGATATAGCCTATAAACCATTATTTTTGTTATTCCTGCCAAAATAGCTGACACCTTTATAATGTTTACTGACCAAATATCTTTCAAATACACTAAAGTGTAACAGGCTTATGGAGGATATTCACATGCCCTTTTTAAATGATGATTGACATGTCCATAATATTTTTTGCTTTAACAGAATAAAAACATTGGTTTTAGCTGTCTCTACTTTAACTTTTCCACTGCAGTGCGTTTCTCATAGCGAATGTCTTTCAGTGTATACAAAATTCTTCCTTTGCTAGAAAAAACAATAAGGTGAAATTGTAATTTTTAAGGAAAACAAACAAAAATAAATAATACATATTGCTTGTTAATTAATTCTATTGCCGATTCAGTTTGTCAAATAAGGCAAACATTGATAAATCGTTCATTACAAAACAAAGTCCACTTAATTGATGATATATAGTAATAAACCTTTGATTTAATTCAAACATCTATCAAAAATTTGATCTATGGGATAAAATTAACAATGAGCAAATCCTCAAGATCTTCAGGGGAATCAATAAAAAGGTTGTTAATGCTAGATGCTTTGAAATGAATAAATAAAAAATAAAAATGTGAATTAATGTCCAACTTTAAAAGAAGTCTTATCAGAAAGACAAATCCTCTTGCCTTACGAACAGAAAACAAAGAAACCCAGAGCTGAAGGACTGAGAGGGATCTGTGGGTTCACAGCACTGCGAGGTCATGACAGGACTTGGAGCGCACTTTCAGGGCCATCTTCTTGTTGTTCTTGGCTACAAGTCGATCTAGGAAGCGTCTGGCTTTCTTGGTGATGCTCTCTTTTCGCTTGTAGATGGAACGTCGGCGCTCATTGATCTCTTTGCTGTCTCGCCGCAGTCGGATCTGCCTCACAATGCCCTCAAAGAGCTCGTGAACGTTGTGGTGGAGAGAGGCAGAGGTTTCTATGAACTTGCAGTCGAATACCACCGCACAAGCCCGACCCTCTGCCACAGAAGACCAGGATTGTGTAAAACCAAACCCGTCACAAGGCTTTGAAGGCTTATGCATCTGCACCATGTCAAACAATTGTGCATTCATGAGTTAGACTGTGATATACCCTACCATTCAAAGTTTGGGGTAAGATTTTTAAATGTTTTTGAAAGAAGTCTCTTATGCTCACCAAGTTTGCATTTATTTGATTAAAAATACACTAAAACAGTAATATTGAGCAATATTATTAGAATTCCTGTGATGGCAAAGCTGAATTACTCCAGTCTGCAGTGTCACATGACCCTTCAAAAATCATTCTAATATGCTGATTTGGTGCTCAAGAAACATTTCTTATTATTATCAATGTGAAAACAGTTGTGATGCTTAACATTTTTGCGGAAACAGTGAAACATTTTATTCAGGATTCTTTGATGAATAGAAAGAACAGCATTTATTTGAAATAGAAATCTTTTGTAACATTATCAATGTCACTTTTGATCATTTTAATTGCCTATTAAATGTATTAATTTCTTCAAATTCTTTCATTAAAATCTTTCCTTATACCGAACCAAACTTTTAATGGTAGTGTATAACATCCCACTATGATCTGTCTGTGTGAATGATACAAATCAAAACTCTTCTCACCTTCCACTGCCACCTCTCGAGATCGGACTAAGTCACTTTTGTTGCCCACAAGGATGATGGGAATGTTTTCAGCCTGCCGGATGCGACGCAACTGGATTCGTAACTCCGATGCGCTCTCAAAGCTGCTGCGGTCGGTGATGGAGTAAACGATGATGTAAGCATTGCCAACCTGCATGCAGTAATCCTGCACCCACTTCTCATCTTCCTCCTTGAGCATCAAAACAGTGGTTTAAAGGAATATTTAAAAAAAAATAAAAAAATAGTTAATTGTTTACTCAACCTCATGTAGCTAAAAATAAAAACTTAACTTTCTTTCTTTAATGGAACACATAAGTGACAAACAAGATATTTTTACTGAATAAATTATTCTTTTTTTTTTTCAAAACAATGACGAGGCTTTCAAGCTCCAATAACCAATAGGTATTATAATAGTAGTTCATACTCATGTCATATTTTCTACACTAACAGTCAAAGGTTTGGGGTCAGTACTTTTTAAAAATACTTTTGTTCAGCAATTATGCATTAAATTAATCGAAAACAACAGTAAAGACATTTATAATGTTATAAAAGTTCATATATGTCCCACCTCCCCCAAAAACAGCTGCACAACTTTTTCAATGAACATAAGAACTTCTTATGATAATAATACCCTTCTTTAGCACCAAATCAGCATATTAGAATGATTTCTGAAGGATCATGTGACACTAAAGACTGGAGTAATGGATGCTGAAAATTTAGCTTTGCATCACAGGAATAATTTATTATTTATTTTTTTTAATATACATTACAATATAAGACAATTACTTTAAATTGTAATAATATTTCACAATATTACTGTTTTTACTGTAATTTTAATCAAATAAATGCAGCTTTGGTGAGCATAAGAGATTCTTTCAAAAAACATTTTAAAAAAAAAATCTTTTGAATAGTCAGGACACTCTTATTGTACTTTCATGTTGTTTTTTGTTGTCATTTTGTAGTCCTCATTCCTTATACAAGGAAAAAATGGCCAGGATGTTCTTCAAAAATTTTATAGAAGAAAGCAAGTCAAAGATGTTTGGAATGACATGAGGGTGACTAAATAATGACAGATTTTTGTTTTAGGACGAACTATCCCTTTAACTTGTGTTGTGTTCGGATTCCTGTCACACTTGTGGTGTTCTGTGCCAAAAATGACCTGGCCTCAAAAAATTGCTTATAAATCACTCATTTTGCTATATTATCACCAAAGATTGGATTCAATCTTTTTGTCAACTTGTTTTCTTTCATTTAGAACTGGTTTTGTGTTTCTATTTGCATCCGATTAATCGTAGGCCTCATTTATCTGAGAGTAGGCTCCTCGTTTTTTGAGTGAAAATCATTTATGAATAATTTTCACAACGTTAAACAAAAAAATATAAAAATTTGCACTGTTTATCACACTAGTGTACTTTAATGTTTAATCATGAAGTTTGCTTTTAAATACTTTTATTTTGTACAAAATTGCAAAAAGTCACACTTGTGGTGTTCCGGGTCAAAAATGACCCGGCCTCAAAAAATTGCTTATAAATTTCTCATAATGCTATATTATCACCAAATATTGGATTCAATCTTTTTGTCAACTTGTTTTCTTTCATTTAGGACTGGTTTTGTGTTTCTATGTGCATCTGATTAATCGTAGGCCTCATTTATCTGAAAGTAGGCACCTCATTTCTTGAGTGAAAAAAGCATTTTTTATGAATAATTTGCACAATATGAGATAAAAAAAAATATGAAAATTTGCACTGTTTATCACACTAGTGTCATTTAATGTTTAATCAGGAAGTTTGTTTTGAAAGGCTTTTATTTTGTACAAAATTGCACAATGTCACACTTGTCAAAAATGGCCGGCCATTGAAAGTGAATGGGGAAAAATGAAAGTAAGAGAAACGACTAGTGTTCAGGAGCATGTTGTGCTTGCAAACATAAAGGCCTTGGACCAGTGCGTGTGTTAGTGATGCGGGTCAAGAACAAGTGTGACTTTGTGCAATTTTGTACAAAATAAAAGCAAACTTCCTGATTGAACATTAAAGCACACTAGTGTGATAAACAGTGCGAATTTTCATAATTTTTTATCTCATATTATGCAAATTATTCATAAAAAATGCTTTTTTCACTCAGAAAATGAGGTGCCTACTTTCAGATAAATGAGGCCTACAATTAATCAGATGCAAATAGAAACACAAAACCAGTCCTAAATGAAAGAAAACAAGTTGACAAAAAGATTGAATCCAATATTTGGTGATATGGCATTATGAGAGCAATTTTTTGAGGCCGGGTCATTTTTGACCGGGAACACCACAAGTGTGACTTTTTGCAATTTTGTACAAAATAAAAGCAAACTTCCTGATTAAACATTAAAGCACACTAGTGTGATAAACAGTGCACATTTTTATAATTGTTTGTTCAATATTGTGAAAATTATTCATAAATTTTTTCACTCAAAAAACAAGGTACCTACTCTCAGATAAATGAGGCCTATGATTAATCAGATGCACATAGAAACACAAAACCAGCCCTAAATGAAAGAAAACAAGTTGACAAAAAGATTGAATCCAATCTTTGGTGATAATATAGCAAAATGAGTGATTTATAAGCAATTTCTTGAGGCCGGGTCCTTTTTGTCCAGGAACACTACAAGTGTAACAAGGTGAAAAATCTCCCCCAAAAAAGTACGAAAATTAAAAAAAAAAAAAAATTGAGAAGTAGTTATACCCTTTGTGAACAAAGTCACAAAATTTCAGTCCAATGCGATAACATTAACTAGTATTTTTGGGAAAAATAAAATTTTCTAGGGGCAAAAAAAGACCCGAACACCACATGAGGGTTAAACAATTGTGCATGTACTGAGAGATGAACAACAAACAACTGAAAGCTGAGTGTCACGAAAAAAGTTGTGCATTGTAAGATTTTTCTCCCCGTAGCCTGCAAGTACAGAATAATTTATCTCTGTAATATTCTCTGTAATATCTCTGTCAAATCTTGAGACCAGAAAAGCCTTGTTGCCAGACAGACCTCAGAGAGGAGAGTCATCGATAGCGGTGTAATTAGGCCCCAGAGCGATCTACTTGGCTGTGTGGTCAGCAGCTGGGGCCAGCTGTATGTTGCTTGCTCACTGCAGGGCATCGCTCAATGGAGTTTAGCCACTGGCAGCAAGTGGCCACGTTTTTTCCACAGCACTGCACAAAGGGCATTGTGGCCCTGTGGCTGCCAGACAGACACAAGCAACCCCCTGAAGACCACATGCCTTCAGATTTTCCTTTATTTACATTCGGTAATTCAACATGTAGGCGAATATGTTGAGACATTGATGTATGATGTTTGCATACCTGTTTTTCTGTTTCCCATGTGTCCATCACAACTAGGGTCGTCTCCTCCTCATCGACCATGACGGTTCTCTCATATGTATCCTCTATAGAAACACACACACTACTTTCAGTTGATTGGGCACAAAACATCAGTGACATCAATCTGACATCCAAAACAGCTTTGCCATGTAAGGATAGATGCTACAAACAACTAGGCCAATGACACGGACACTCATTTTTTTGTCCTATTACTAATTTACTCAAAATACTTAAAAATAAAAAAAATAAATTACACTTAAGCTCATCTATTCTATATTGCTCATGTTTTTCATTTCTGCATTTGACATTAATTTTATTTATTTTGTGAACCAAACAGTTGCTGACTTCCGTAGTATTTTTTTTCCTACTGTTAAATTCAATGTGGACCAGCAGCTGTTTGGCTACCCAGATTCTTCAAAATATCTTCTTTTGTGTTCAGCTCAAGAAAGAAATTAATACAGGTTTGGGACAACATGTGAGTGAGTAAATAATGACAAATTTAATTTTAGGGTGAACTATCCCTTTAATTACAGTCGGCAGCATGTTTAGTTCTGTCCCTTTAAGACCTGCACGCATCTAATATACAGGCACGCATCCGTTTCTCTCAGCTGTTTACTTTAATTTTAGACATAACCAACTGAGTCTATACATAAACCTTGTGTGTTTTGACAGTATTAACACAAAACATAACTTAGTTCAGTAATCAGGAACTGTTTGACGAGCTTTTTATTTAGCGCGCTTTGGGTGTATGTGCTCAGAAAAAGCACACGTCAGAACAGCACACGAATGAAACGTTTAACCAGTAAGTCTTTGAAGCAGATGCAGATAATGTACTTTTGTGATTGTGAATAAGTGCAGTGTCCCGTGAGTGTAACTCTACCGCTGAGTTAACATTAGATGTTAATGTATGTCGCGTTGTACAGTATATTGATATGGCGGCGCCAGAACTTCAGCTGTTAGGACGTGAGCTGTTGCACGATACAACGATATTTCTTCAAAAGCAGATCGTGGAGACATTTTTATCGTCCACGATCAAAAATCTTCATATCGCACCAGGGGCGGACTGGGACAAAATTTCAGGCCGGGAAATCTCACACTCATCCAGGCCATCCCATACACCCACAACAAATTCTGAACCATGGACAACCCTATTAGTCTATTTGTATGACCATCACATAAAAAGGTCTAAGTCTTTAGTCGGGGCCGTGGAAAATAATTAAAGGTTCTCTTTTACATTTACATTTAGTCATTTGGCAGACGCTTTTATCCAAAGCGACTTACAATTGGGGAATACATAAAGCCATTCATCTTGAAGAGGCAATCAGACAGAGGAAGTGCTCGAAACACCAAGTCTCAGTCATTGTTCAAATAAGTACAAGCTAGCAAGGGAAGGAGAGAAAGATAAAGGGAATATTTTTTTATTTTTTTTTAGAACAAGTTTAGGATGAAGTAGACCCTACTTTAGGGTCAAGTAGTGCCGAAAGAGATGAGTTTTCAGTTGTTGCTTGAAGATTGACAGGGATCCAGCATTCCGGATAGTGGTGGGAAGATTATTCCACCAGCCAGGAATGGTGAATGAGAATGTTCTGGAGAGTGATTTTTAGCCTCTCTGTGATGGTACCACAAGGCTCTTTTGAACTCTTTTCTTCATTTTCTCCAATATCTCTGTCACTCCCTTTTTTCTTGTATCTGTCACTTTTCCAGCAGGTCTACTGTTATTAACAGAACTGTGTTCACCGTGTTGCAAAACAACCACCTCATTGCAATTTGTTTGCACAATGTTATTTCTCTTAAAATTACTTAAATACCCAAGATTTAACAAACCTATAATTCATACAAATATATTAAAACAGATTTTCTAAAGTGCCTAAATGCCAAACTTAGTACATTGAAAATCCTAATACTGAACACACTATTGTATTTTTGGGCTGACTGATATTTTTGCGTTGCTGTTTGCTCTAGCTTCCTCCCTTTCTATACAATACATCCATGTGAATATCTGCCTGCTAAATTTATTAATGTAACTTTCCAATCGATAATGATGTCCTTTAGCACAGTATTCTGACTGATGATAATAATGGGGTGCTACTAACTGCCTAGCAGGTGCTAGCAGTTTAATACTCAACTAGGTTAATAAAGACAAAACTACAGTAGCGTATTACAGATGAAACTGACCTGCACCTGAAGCCCTGAACAGGTTAGTAATTTCGCTAACCGTTTCTTCTGGCCGTTTCATCTCCTTCCTCGAGTCCTGAGTCCTGCGCATCGACTCTGTTCAAAACCGTTTGACGGAGACAAGGAACAGACGTGAAGCGCGCCAGTCAAGACTAACCGATTTATTAGGGAATGCCACAATCGGAAATGACCACTTTGGCACATTGGGAAGGCAAAAAAATATATAAAAAAAAAAAAAAAAAAACAGTGCACCGGGCCAAATCAGCCGCCAGGCCACCGGGAAACCTCCCGGTGCTCCCAATGGCCAGTCCGCGCCTGTATCACACACCCCTACCCTCGGCAGAAATCGCAGACTGGGGGCACCGGACCACAAGGGCACTTTACCGTCGGACCTCAAAGGGGCAGGGGCTTGAGCCCCCCCCCCACCCTGTGCACGCCACTGCCTTCAGTCTAATTAATGCAATTATAAAGCATTTAAAACAAATATATCACTCAAAGAAAGCCATTAAGACTTTATCTATCTATCTATCTATCTATCTATCTATCTATCGTTAAAAGTTAATTTGTAAATAAGAAGTTAATTTGTAAAAGTAATTTGTTTGAGGAAATTTTTACTAATACTTTTGAACTTTCATTGAATTCATTAAATAATCCTTAAAAACACATATTGAGCGGTTTTTAACACTGATAATAATGTGAAATGTTTCTTGAGCACAAAAATCAGCATTTTATAATGATTTCTGAAGACTGACACTGTAGACTGGAGTAACGGCTGCTGAAAATTCAGCTTTGCCATCACAGGAATAAATTCCATTTTAAAATATTAAATTGGAAAACATTTTAAACTGTAACAATATTTCACAATATGATTGCACTCTTAATGCACCCTGGGTAAGCATAGAAGGTCTTCCAAAAACAGTAATAATGCATAAAGGGGATTTAAAAATATTAAAAACTGCTTTTATTTAGCACGCAGAAGTGTAGCCAACTAATGTGTCTCCACTGATACAAGAATCAATATACACACATCAGTCTGTCAATGACATGATTTTTTACAGGATGATGTTCTGCTCAGGTCAAAGCCAACACAGCCACGAGACATAAGGTCATATGCTGTTAGACAAAAAACAACATGTAGGTCAACAGACTGCCACTCACAGACGCTCATTTACTGCTTTGTTAAAGGCATTTTGCATAGTTCAATGCATTAGGGAGACACATAAATCTGTGCGCTTAATATTTAAGCCAATTTAAACTGGTAGGTTTATACTTGATGGACCAGTTTTGTGTCAGTCAAAATGGTTTGTCTCACATCTTTGGGACAGCAAAGATGGACAGGACTGGACAAATGGGAAAGACTACACTATGGTGCTGGCTTTAAATCAGTCAAGTGCTGTCTGGTTAAAAGTATTATTTCAGCATTTCAGTAACATTTCAGCAAAATACAGCGAAATGATTCTACATTTATAGTAAAAAATATAAAGTTTAAACCATTGCAAAGTTTAAAATCTGTGCGAATAAAACAGGCAACAATGCTCTAGATAACAGCTGCAAATCAATGTACTGTATGTACTGTTTGCTCTGACAGACGTATTAATCAATATCACCATACAATTAATGTTTTAGGATCAATCTGGACACGTGACACTTTGAGAGTGCAATCAATCAGGCAGATCTAACAGTTTAGTCAAGGTTATTTTAGGACTTACAATGCCATGCGTTTTTACAGTAGTGTATCAATGCTATATTTACTGTTAAACAATAACATTCAGTTGACTGAACCGAACAGAATGAATCAACTGAATCAACTCAACTGATATAAAAAGTAGACATGAACAAATATCCACAAAAGCCATAATATATTTTGGATTTTGTACCTCCAATGTGTTTGTGGGCATCCTTCTCTTGTATTCCAGCAAAAATGTTTGCAAGGCTTGACTTTCCCACACCGTGATCCCCCAATAAAACCACGCGATAAAGACACTCGGCTCCAGAGCTGTCCGACTCTGAGTCTGAAGACCAGTTGGCCCGTGAGTGGATGCTCTTGTCTCCGGGGTGGTACGAGGCTGATTGGGCGAGCGGAGGGTGATAGGGGTCAGCAGAGGGGTCTCTTTCACCCTTGCCTCCTTGACGAGAGGAGGGGATGGGAGTACTAGCTCTTCTCCTCAGTGGTTCCTTTCTCTCTTTCTGTGTGTTGAGTGTCATCTTATAAACATAGGTATGCCTGAACAAAAAAAGTGACAGGAAAACAAACAGTCTGAGCATATTTTGTTAGAATTACTCTGTAGTTAATGCAACACTGTTGAATAGTCTTGATTCACGGCATATACATCATACACCACTAGGTGCATCATGAGATGCTTTTTTTTAGGAGTCACTTGTTGACTGCTTCTCCTTTATTATCCAGTTAAAATAATTTTGTAAAGACCTTATGCACAGTTTACATAAATAATTTTGAGCATTGGATATTTAAATCATTAGAAACATAAAAATGTATAAACTTTGTAACTGGTAGCACTGAAGAGACCGGGGCTAGTTGTCACTTTTTATTCCAGTGAATAGTTGGTATAATATATATATATATATATATATATATATATATATATATATATATATATATATATAATACCAACTATTCACTGGAATAAAAAGTGGAATATATATTCCACTTTCCACTTTGAATATATAAAAAGTGGAATATTCACTGGAATATATATATATAGTCAATTTCGGTATGCCCATACAAAAATACGCCAAATATTTAAAACTTAAAATAGTTCTTACATTTTAATAATAGCCTACTTTATACATTGCTGGATTCAGAATCAAATTTTTAAAAATTGTCAACTGTATGCATGTATGACATTTAAAGCAAGTGACAACTTGTCCCATTCCAAGAACAAAATGTAAGTTTTCTCGTTGTGTTAATATATGCCATTGTGGTTTTGTGTTTACTAGGAAAAAATGCTAGTTTAAGTTTAACGTAATTATTCTAATTAAGTGAACTAGTGTTTGACACGAAACCACTGAGAGCGAAAAACAAGCATTTGTCAATTTGGACTTCTTACACTAAACAATATAGTTGCTGAAATATTTGCCCCGGTGTCCTCAGTAGGCTATATTCATGCAATTTAATAATTTTTAATGCATTAATAAACAAAACAGCTGAACAAATCAGACATACTCCGATAAAAACATTGAGAAAGTGAAGTGTACTCACAACCATGTCCGTAAAGGAACGTTTTAAAGCATACAGGTTCTCACCAAGCCGCAGCATGAAGTTTAAAGCTATTGGTAGTGAATCAATCAGTTTGCGCGCAGTGGAGTTTGATGTGCCGGCTGCAGGGAAATGCTACACCGCTGCAGTCATAGCAACAGCCCCGCGAGTTCCACAACGCTTTTAAAAATTTAAGAGCGGAAAGAAGCATTTCTCTCAATCTCCCGCGCTGTCTGTCACAGCCTCATTTCACCCGCACCACGCGCAAGGAAGGAAAAACATCGGCGAGTTCACATCTGTGACCTTTCACTCACCTTTATCTCACCACAAGCAAGTTCTAGGAGTCCCAAGCGCGACTTCTCAGTTCATCCTTCCACTTGTGGACTTCCCTGCGTCAGTGTGTAGTTGCATGTATCGTGTCTTTGTGATTAAACACAGGTGGGCTCCTGTTGCCAACTCAGCCCGAGCTCAGAAACGTGCTTTCTGTTTATATTACTCACATGATCCATAAACACAGCTCAACAAATGGGCCCTCAACTGTAAGTATCGTGGGTCCTCGTTGAGCGTCTTTCAACATCATCCAGGGCCACGAAATGTTATAATGTGCCTTTTAGCACCGTCCCACTCCATCCCCATGACGTCGATGGTCTGTCATTTCCTGCTTAAAGCTGAGCTGAGATATCATAAGTTATCAGGAAGTTCTCATTAGTCCTGCTGCTTTGATGTAAAACGCATCTTGATTTAATGTCATCACTGGGAAGTCATGCAATGCGAAACCACACACATTGCATTTATTTTTCTTTAGAAACAAACATCCACAGCTGTTTCTTTTCTTGGTGTTTATGCAATTGGATAATGAATGTTGCAATTTTATTGCATCTATTTAGTATTTTTGTTTCTAAAATAAGTTTTATTTATTGGAAAAAGCATTCCAGAACCGAATACACATGGAAAAAAATAGCTCAGAATCCTTGCAACAGTGAAATAGAGGAAAGAAGGTTTATCCCCTGCTTGGATCTCGTTTTTTTTTTTTTTTTTACCAGGAATTTTTAATTCTCTGAGGCTCAGCTGAATCTTTTCCAAATGAAACAACAAAAGTAATCAAACCAGTCGCCCACACACTGGGGTGCTGAAATCCATAACTGCTTACAGAGCAAGCCTTGTTCCCACACTTTGGTCAATTACATCAATGTCACAAAACTACTGTTTCACGGTTTGCAAAATGGCTTTGAAATGCTCCATTTGCAAGGTAAATAGAGTCATATATAGTCATAAAATTAAGCACATTTGGAGGATTGACACTTTAAAGTGTCATTAACTGCAATAACATTTGCTTGCTGACTGGTACCAAACTTCAACATTGTGGTACTCCAACATGGGAACATTGACCGATTATGAGCATCTTCTGCAAAAAGTTAGGCTACAATTGCATATATGTGCTTTGCAAACAATACAAAGTACTGTGAAAAATGTTAGGAAATGACACACGGTATTAAGATTCAAGGGTGTAAACTTTTGAATGGGGTCATTTTTATAAATTCAGTTATTATTTTGTCTTGTGGAGAATATATAAACATCTGTTATGTGAAATAGCTTATTCAGGACAGTATTAAATAAACAATAACATGCAATTTTCATGATCCCTCTTATTTTTTTTTTAATTATTAACATTTTCAGACCTGCCAACCTTGGAATTTTTTTTTGAGTACCACTTGTGTGATAGCAACGGGGGGTGGGGGGGTTGCACATATCATATTGCACATAAGGCGGGGGGGGGGGGGGGGGGGGGGTTGCACATATCATATGTAGTGTTAGGATAACGTTATTTATGTTAAATATTTCCTAAAGGTCTGCACTCAGTCACATACTACAGCTGCACGATTCTGGATTAATTGAGAATTATTATTTTTTTGTCTCAAACAGAGATCACATTTCTCCCACGAAACAAAATAATGTGTGACAAAATATTATTGCTGCAGTCTATTTAAAAGTGTTTAATTTGAACGAATTATTAAACATTTAAATTAATATATATTTATAATATATTTAGTTAATATTAAAATTATGAAAAAGTGGTTTGAATGAATGATTTAATGTCTCACTCATAAATACTTCACTTGTTTCTTTACTGATGAATCAGCGTTTTTGAACGAATCTCTTGATTCAATCACAAATACATTTTAAGTCACTTGTCGGCACCTAGTGGCGAAACAATGCAATCGACACAAACGTTATTTGAAGCGCCAATTAATTTTCAAAAGGTATATTTTGATCGCTACCATAAACATCAGTGTTTATATCTGAACTATTAACTTTGATCCCAGTATTTCTGTGATAATATGAATGACTGTAAGACAGAAATAATACTGTGTAGTTGAAAAGACTGTTTGTGAAGCTGTTACCCAAACATGGTAACTGTCTGCTCTGTCAGCAGCTGCGCGAGCAGATATGAATGTTCCGGTAAGACTTTTGTAAAGGTTTATTAGACACGGGCGAAGTTCTAGTGCAAATATATCAGTATTTATCCAAGTACGCACACTTGGCTTTTAAAAGCCCTAATATTAGGACGCTGTTCAGTGAGTGCAGCTATATGAACACAAATAAACCGCAGCAGATCTGGCTGAATATGAATGTGTGCTTTTATTCTATTCACAGTTCGTCTAGAATATCAATGCGATCACGTCACTCCAGAGGATTAAGTTAACTCAACTCAATATTTTAACTTTCCACATCCACCCCAACCCGTTTACCTTAGTTGTAAGTACCGTGTGTACTGTCCTCTTTTAAGAAATCAGACGGCGGGAGTAAAAAGGCGCGAGACCGTTCTGTCTATTTGCAGTCTCTTTTTAATGATAGGTCTACGCATTTGTCAATCATCCCACTTGCTAGATGGGGAATGAACCCAGCGCTCTGATTGGTCGAAGTCCTCTTTCGTTGCTGTTGCTTGATTTAAGTAGGCTACTGTGCGTGCGCAAAGGCGTCACCAGGTTTTTGCGTAGTTTAAAGTGACAAATCGTACCTGCGTACTTTGAGGTCAAAATGCGTGCCCGCTACGCAAAATGCGTACAGGTTGGCAGGTCTGCATTTTGCATATTCTGCAAGGGGCATGTAAAAAAAGCAAAAGTGTATATATATGTGACCCTGGACCACAAAACCAGTCATAAGGGTAAATTTTTTGAAATTGAGGTTTATGCATAATAAATAAGCTGTCCATTGATGTATGGTTTGTTAGGATAGGACAATAATTGGCAGAGATACAACTGTTTGAAAATCTGGAATCTGAGGGTGCAAACAAATCGCCTTTAAAGTTGTCCAAATGAAGTTCTTAGCAATGCATATTACTAATCAAAAATTAAGTTTTGATATATTTACAGTAGGAAATTTACAAAATGTCTTCATGGAACATGATCTTTACTTAATGTCCTAATGATTTTTGGCATAAAAGAAAAATCAATAATTTTGACCCATACAATGTATTTTTGGCTATTGCTACGAATATACCCGTGCTACTTATGACTGGTTTTGTGGTCCAGGGTCACATACAGGTGCATCTCAATAAATTAGAATGTCGTGGAAAAGTTAATTTATTTCAGTAATTCAACTCAAATTGTGAAACTCGTGTATTAAATAAATTCAATGCACACAGACTGAAGTAGTTTAAGTCTTTGGTTCTTTTAATTGTGATGATTTAGGCTCACATTTAACAAAAACCCACCAATTCACTATCTCAACAAATTAGAATACTTCATAAGACCAATTAAAAAAACATTTTTAGTGAATTGTTGGCCTTCTGGAAAGTATGTTCATTTACTGTATATGTACTCAATACTTGGTAGGGGCTCCTTTTGCTTTAATTACTGCCTCAATTTGGCGTGGCATGGAGGTGATCAGTTTGTGGCACTGCTGAGGTGGTATGGAAGCCCAGGTTTCTTTGACAGTGGCCTTCGGGTCATCTGCATTTTTGGGTCTGGTGTCTCTCATCTTCCTCTTGACAATACCCCATAAATTCTCTATGGGGTTCAGGTCAGGCGAGTTTGCTGACCAATCAAGCACAGTAACACCATGGTCATTGAACCAGCTTTTGGTACCTTTGGCAGTGTGGGCAGGTGCCAAGTCATGCTGGAAAATGAAATCAGCATCTCCATAAAGCTTGTCAGCAGAAGGAAGCATGGAAGTGCTCTAAAATTTCCTGGTAGATGGCTGCGTTGACTGTGGACTTCAGAAAACACAGTGGACCAACACCAGAAGATGACATGGCAGCCCAAATCATCACTGACTGTGGAAACTTCACACTGGACTTCAAGCAGCTTGGATTCTGTGCCTCTCCACTCTTCCTTCAGACTCTGGGACCTTGATTTCCAAATGAAATGCAAAATTTACTTTCATCTGAAAAGAGGACTTTGGACCACTGAGCAACAGTCCAGTTCTTTTTCTCCACAGCCCAGTTAATACGCTTCTGACGTTGTCTCTGGTTCAGAAGTGGCTTGGTAGCCCTTTTCCTGAAGATGTCTGAGCGTGGTGACTCTTGATGCACTGCCTCCAGCTTCAGTCCCCTCCTTGTGAAGTTCTCACAAGTGTTTGAATCAGCTTTGCTTGACAGTATTCTCAAGCTTGCAGTCATCCCTGTTGCTTGTGCACCTTTTCCTACCCAAATTCTTCCTTCCAGTCAACTTTGCATTCAATATGCTTTGATACAGCACTCTGTAAACAGCCACACCTTTCAGTAATGACCCTCTGTGACTTACCCTCTTTGTGGAGGGCATCAATGTTCATCTTCTGGATCATTGCCAACTCAGCAGTCTTCTCCATTATTGTGGTTTCAAAGAACAAGAGATACCCAGAATTTATACTGTATGGATGGTCATTTATTGAAACTCAAATGTAAATATTCTAATATTTTGAGATACTGATTTTTGACTTTCATGAGCTGTAAGCTCTAATCATCAAAATTAAAACAAAAAAACTTTTGAAATGTTTTACTTTACATGCAATGAATCTAAAATATATGAAAGTTTCACTTTTTGAAATAACTTACAAGAAAAAATGAACTTTTTCACGACATTCTATTTCATTGAGATGCACCTGTATATGTATATATATATATACACACACACACACACACACACACACACACATCGCTTTTAAAAATTTAAAATATATATATATGTTGTACATTTTAAGACTTTGCCATACATCACCGTTCAAAAGTTTGGGGTCAGTAAGATTTATTTTTTTATTATTATTTTTATTGATTGATTCAAAGACATTTAGTGCTTTATCCAGCGAGGATACAATAAACTGATCAGAAGTTACAGTACAGACATTTATAATGTTGCAAATATTTCAATTTCAAATAAATGCTGTTCTTTTGAACTTTCTATTCATCAAAGAATCCTGAAAAAAAAGTATCACGGTTGGTTCCCACAAAATATTAAGCAGCACAACTATTTTCAACACTGTAAAAAGTACAAATGTTTCTTGAACACCAAATCATCATTTTATTGTGACACTTAAGACTGGAGTAATGTTTGCTGAAAATTAAATTTGGGCAGAACAGGAATAAATTACATTTTGAAACATTATTAAAACAGAAAACAGTTTTAAATTAGTTTTAAATGGTAATATTTCACAATATAAATATTTTTACTGTATTTTAGATCAAATAAATGGCCTTGGTGAGCACAAGAGGCTTCTTTCAAAAATTTCTGAATGTTAGTATATTTACAATGAGACTATTGTAGGCATGCTAATAGAAAAATACTTGCTTGTAAAGAAGTATTTTGTTACTACTTACCAAATAAAAGTGGTCATTTAACATATGCAGCTTAGTTTGTGAAACACAAAAATACATGTATGCAGTTGCATAAAAACCTATAAAACAAACTGAAAGCAAAGACAAATAACGAAAAGAAGATTTGTACAATTGTTTGACTGAGTAAAATTATTTAATGAAGTGGTTTCATTGATTTTCGTCACTAATATATAGCAGCTCAAGGGAAGACTCAAAAAGGTAATGCCTTCAGCACAAGGCTACACAGGGAGCAAATCCACTTGGGGTATATTGAGATGGACGTCCATATCTGGAGTACACCTAAAATACAGAAACAACAGACAGCAACTGTATACAGCCATTATATGACCTTAAAGGGATAGTTCACCCAAAAATGAAAATTCAGTCATCATTTACTCTCCCTCACGTTGCTGCAAACCAAATGAAAATATTCAGAAGAATGGCTTTTGCCCATACAATGAATGTCAATAGGGTCCAAAACTATGGACAATGGACAAAAAATACTTCTTTCGTGTTACACAGAATAAATGCATACAGGTTTGGACAAATGATGACAGAATCTTCAATTTTTTTGGTGCAAAGATCATGTAAATCAGGAGGACTCCTTACAGGACATCTGCCCTTAAACATGGTCACCACAGCCTGAGACAGTTTGTTTAAGACAGGAAACATGAGAACTTTCTCTGCTGGGGCTCAGTACATCTGCAGATACTAAAGCCACGTCTCTGTCACGCGCGAAGCAGGAAATCCCAGATCTGTTTATCATTATCTCCATTTAATGGAAACCTTTATAACTTGTTGCTCAATGTGACATGATATGTGAACACAGTGAATGTTTTTTGCTTTTTTTCCATGTTCTTTGTCCCCTAGGGCAAAACACTCAAGGACCGAAGGTCCATATGAATAAATCTTATCTGTGATAATAACAGCTCCCATGGGTGGCAAGAGGCTGTGCATGCACTCGCAGGACCTTGGAATAAAGTGTCCGATTGTTTTGGAGATATGACCGATTGTCATGGAGAGGAAAATTACATGCTGTTTTGGAACAGACTGTTGGGAAATGTGAAACCTTCATTAACCTTTAATGGGTGCCAGGGATTCCATGAATGCACAGCAATCTCTTGTTCTTCATTTATCTTTAAGATGGCCTTTGGAGTCTTTTCCAAAACTGTGTAATATAACACCATCTCCATCCGCTCAATGCTTTTTCCAAACCAAGCTTTTGTTTGAAAGTAGATAGGGTACTTTTTCCTCTAGTTTACAGTATCTGATTTGCAACGCTCCACTCCAGTCTCCAAAAAAGCTTACTGGGTTAGTGAACATGTTGCTCATCAAACATATTTGCATCATCGTTCCCCCAAATTCAGCCATCTTGTACTCGCTCTCATGTCATTTCCAATATGGTCACACATTGTTTCAACAACATAGGACTGTTATTAATGACGACACATGAAAGTGGTGGAGATCCTGATGACTACTGTACTGTACACTCAAATCTTAGTAATGGTGAAACTTGCAACCATAATAGGCTAATGATGCTTTTAGGAAACGATCAATGATTTTGTTTTTTTACTTTATACAATGAAAGTCAAGGGGGTCTAATTTGGTTTTGGACCCTATTGTCTTTAAATAGACAAAAACAGTTGTGACTTACTTCAGAATTTCTTCTTTTGCAAGGAAGTCTTACAGGTTTGGAACAACATGATGATGACTAAATAATGCCAGAATTTTCATTTTTCGGGTGAACTATTTCTTTAAATTGTTTCTCAATGCATTAAATGAGCATCTTATCTCCTATTGGACGTTAAATTCTCATGGGCTGTGTGCTGTCAGTATGTTTGAGAAGGCTCTTGACAGTGAAGTTCTCCAAGTGTTGCTGTTCTATATCTGTTTATGGGAGGGGTCGGGTCACACTAACACTGTTAGACATTTCGAGGGGTTTGTTGAACTTCCTTTCAAGTGGCCAATTTTGTGAGAATGTTTCTCTGGAACTGCAATTATTGTATAACTTGGGAATGCTTCAGCTGAAGAGCTTGTCTTGTGTTAATTGAGGACATAAGAACTGTTTGTGATAAAGAAGCTGTCTGCCTCAATAACTTAATGTCATCATCCACTTACTTGTCTGGTTTCAGGAAAACATCTGGAAAGATCTCTCTCCTGATTTTTTTTGGTTTTGATAGTTGCAGTTCCTGAATACTCTTCCTTAGCTCCATCTCCATTACCAACTTAAAAAAATATACAGTAAATTAAATTTAAAATGTAAATAAGTGTAGAATTATAAAATATTAATTCCACTTTAATACTCAACAATAAACTTTAATGTCTATTTTTAAATAAAAAATAATAACCTTTTTCTGTTTATGAATCTCTTCCCTCATTGTATCGTTCTGTGAGGCCATCATTTTGACAATGGGAGGGATGTGGGAAGCATGTTTCTGAAAATCAAACCACATGCATTTTTTTATGAAGCTCCTAAAGTAAAAAACGATCTCCATTTAAAATAACATAAATCTAAAAATCAACACAGAAGAGCTTCTTTACCTCAACAACAGCAGACAGCACTTCTTGTTCTCTTTGGCGCTGGCGTCTCTCCATATTGACCATTTCTTTCTTAAAAAACAGATTCAAATCTTCTTGCTCTTTCTGTCAATTATAAAGGGGCAAATACACTACAATGTTATTGCACACTGAAGTGTTCTTATGGGAGCTGGAACCACATGTGTTTTTTAATAAATAAAGGATTTTCATGGTTATAACTTTGATTACTTTTTACTCAGTCATCCAGCAGTAAGTCCTGCTCATATTTTACCTGCTGCATCTCTTTCAGTCTGTCCAGCTTTCTTTCCATGTCTGCAATCTGCAAGGCCTTGACTGGGAACTCCATATCTTTGTATGTCTTTAGTCTGAGGAGCTCTTTCTGAGCCTCTACCACCTTCGCTTTTAGCAGATCCAACTCCTTCTGCAAACCTACATTTATCAGATGAAGTCAGCTGAAATTTGTTGCTGCAGTTTGGGGTTGTTTATTTTAGCTTTACCATTGCAACATTATATGGCCAAAAGGATGTTGATACCCAAACACGTGGACCTCTCTGTGTGCATAGGGGCATTATCATGCTGGAACAGAAGAGGGCCTCATTCTACATTAAATGTTTCTACATGCTTGATTTTAGGCACATGCTTTGATGTACACTACAGTTCAAGTGAACTATAGTTCTGGGATCAATGCAATTATTATTATTAATAATAATAATAAAGAAATGCTTTTATTCAGCAAGGATGCATTACATTGATCAAAAAATAAGGTAAAAACAATTACACTTCCAAATAATTTTTTTTTCAAATAAATGCTGTTATTTGAACTTTCTATTTATAAAAAAATCCTGAAAAAAAAAAAATGTATTATGGTTTCCACAAAAATATAAAGCAGAAACTGTTTTAAATTTTCTTGTTTCTTGAGCACTAAATCAGCATATTAAAAAGATTTCTGAAGGATCATGTGACACTGAAAACTGGAGTAATGACTGCTGAAAATTCAGCTTTGCTGTCACAAAAATAAATTGCATTCTAAAATATATAAAAAAATTTAGCTGTGTAGTGTACACATTGCGTTTCAAAATGATGAAAACTAACTGATGAACTATAAACTAACCGCTGAGATATGTCTGTGATGCTTCCATTATATCTCTCAGCTCTGCTTTGGCACTTTTAATAAGACTGTCATTCCATCGTTTCAAAGCGCCCGTTGATTTCTAGAAATAACATAAAAGATCATGTTTCACTGGTTAGGGATACTCAATACTTGCAAAATTTTGAAAAAGTTTGAGTTCAGTGCAAAATGAGTACAGTAGGATCTAAAGAAGCTCACCCTCTTTTGCTCTGTCTGGATGAGTAGTTCATTGGTTCTGGCAAATGAGCTTCGGTCTGTCTCCATTATGCTTCTGGCCATCTGCAGGTTCCTCTCTTGAAGCTGTTCACAGAGCTCCTCCAGGTCTTTTATTGCTTCTTTCCTGGATTTGATGAGTAACTACAACAGATTGCAGCCGTCGACATGGCATATACACCAAACTAAGCACAAGTGAACTATTAAAGTCTGCTTTCCTTCTTTATACACACCATCAGTTCTTTGATGTTGTCTTTCATCTTTGAGGTGATCTGGTCCTGTTCCACTTTTTCAGTTGTCCTTCTTGAAGGGAATTTGGGGAGTGTTGTGAAATCATTGTGGACATGAGATTGAGATTTTCCTGTTCATAAAGCAGAGATTACAGAAGAATTCATAAAGACAGATATGCCTCACAACAGCAGAAGCTTTAATCCACACATACCCATGTTTACACCTGATTTTCCAGTTGGAGATGGTCTGATTTCTCCTTTGTTAGTTTGATGATGAGGAGTTGCCCAGAGCAGAGGTTTAGGTCTTGTATTTCGCTCCCATTTTCTGTAATCCTTGAAAAATACTTGTAAGTTTTTAGTCTGCCTGCAGCTGTATTACTTTACAGAAAGCAATACACATACATGAAAGAATAAATGGGGTGTGTAACAGTTAGGCTACTGCAAACCCTTTCATTGTGCCAAAAAATGCCAGACCACTACATTAACATTACAATACATTACCATAACACAGTCAGTCATACCACGGAATTAAAGTTATGCATATCTTGACCTGCCATGTTGTTTTCTTCTTAAGAGCCGTCGACATCAAACTTACCGACAGTTCCAACATTTCACAAATTTGCCATAGCAACCGGAGAAACACGCCTGGGTACAGCATACTTCTGCTGCCATCTAGTGGACATACTGAGCATGCGCAAAACTGCGCTGTACTATTATCATGTGGCCTAACAGTGTCTTTATGAACTTCTATAAATCCCTATATATTCTGTGACTGTAGCAAAATTGAGAGTATAAAGAATTCAGTTGTGAAATTTCCCAATTCTTGTCAAAATTCCACTTTTGTTATTAATTTTTTTTCCTGTCATCTGTAAAAACACACTACTGTTCTTTTTTATTTAATGGGAAATTATTAAGTTTAATTAATGGGTTTGTATTGTCTATTTTTAACTCTAAATACATAATTAAAAACTTTTATGATGTTGTAATGGAAATGATTTACAATATACTTGTTTTCAAAATACACTTTAATTGCTGACATTTCTGCATTATAGATAAGATGCATGTTTATAGAAGAGAAGGTTATACAAAAAGGTCTATATTTAGTAGCACATTTAAAACGCAAACAGTAAATATTAAATGTATTATAAATAGCATAACAATGATTCAAATATCCAACTTTATCATCAAAATATTAACATTAGGAATTATATTACTTTGTATAATGAACAGTAGTGCATACATTTTTTTTCCTGCATAATTATCCACATAAAGGTGGGATTAATATTATGAAATCATCAATATACAAATGCATATACAGCCTTCATAGCACCAAAAAAGATTAATATTTAATGAATAACGTGGAATAGCCCAGTGTTTAAAGTTGGTTGTTATGGCACCATCAAACTACATCATATTTGTGATCACTGCAAATAGTAAAATCTTAACATTTAATTATTTAAAATGTGTTATTGAAAAGTATAAAGAAATGAAAAACATGATCATAGTATAGCTGCAGATGTTCCTGGATGAGGTTTGGATTGGCAGTTACAGTGTTGAAGACATCATGCGGTGTTGTTGTTGATGTCCATGCGGCTGATGAGCTCTGTGACGAGCGCCTGCAGCGTCTCTGAACGCATTTTGCTCACTTCCAGCACAGCTTCATGATTGACAGACTCATTGTCCTCATAGCTTTTCACCACTTTGTTAGTGATGAGGGAGAGACCGAAGACCCTCATGCCACAATGACTAGCAACCAACACTTCCGGTGCAGTACTCATTCCTTTAAAGGCAAATTAGAAATAAATTTTCAATAAATGAATAATTAGGACAATATAACAATATGACTTTCTATTTCTATAGGCCTACAACTGGTGTGTATTAACATAGCAATTTGGCTACTGGCTTATTACATGTCTACTTAACAAATATAAATGCACATGGAATATTGTTTTAAGTTTAAGAAATTATTCTATTATGTCAGTAGAAATATTTGGTAAGACTTTAGTATAGGGACCAATTCTCACTATTAACTAGTTGCTTATTAGCATGCATATTATTAACATATTGGCTGTTTATTAGTACTGATAAAACACATATTCTGCATGACCATATTTCTACATCCCTAAATACCTAAACTTAACAACTACCTTACTAACTATTAATAAGCAGCAAATTAGGAGTTTATTGAGGCAAAAGTCATAGTTAATGGCTTGTTAATAGCAAGAATTGGACCTTAAAATAAAGTGTGACCAAAAATTATATTATGACTATGATATACTAATGTCACAGAGTGATATAAGAAATGTGAAACTAACACAGCTGTGCAGGAAATCAGATGCTCGGCACAGCGGTCAATTATACAGTTTAACGGTCATTACAGAAAAATATGAGTCTGTGGAATGCAGTGATTGACCAATCAGAACTAAGTATTCCAGAGAGCCGTGTAATAAAGGAGCTCATTCATCAGGCAGTGAAATAACCTAAAATTCAGCACTTTCAGGGACATTAAAACATGAAAAGTAAAAACAAAAACTAGGGATGCATGATATATTGGTTATTAAGTAAATATTAGATTATTATAATTCATTGGCAATGATTGATGTTGGATATTTAATTGTGCATGCTCTATTTTTACAATGAATAAAACACAAAAAAATTAATAATGCAATAAAATGTAATCATTAGTCAATCTCAATATATGAAATAAATCAACTTACTATTTCTAAACATTAGAATGCTATTATTTTAACTGTGTAATTTCTGGTAGCCACTGACTTCCATATGATTTTTTTATTTTCCATACTGTGGAAGTCGACGGCTACCAGCAACTGACTGTTTTTCAGCATTCTTCAAAATATCTTCATTTGTGCTCAACAGAAGAAAGAAACTCATACAGGTTTGGAACAACTAAAGGTAGAGTAAATGATGGCAATTTTCATTTTCACCTCTTTAGGTGAAAGTGTTGCTAATTTACATCATCAGTCAAAGTTAAGTCAAAGTTGAATTTTTTGAAAAGCAATTTACAGATTTGGATTAGATACTGTATTGATTTTTCTAAACGAGACACCAGCTTACCAACTGCATCCACTCCCAGTTTGTGCAGAAGGCGGGCCTCAGCTATGCTCTCAAAGTTGGGTCCTCCCACCATGCAGTAGACGCCTTCTTGGACATACTGGGAGACGCCCATGCTCTTACAGATGTCGAACGCCATCTTCCGTAGGCTTTTGTCATAAACCCCAGACATGGGTGGAAATCGAGGACCAAACCTTGACAGCAACAGATAAATGATTACATCCTTTGTACTGGTGATTCTAATGAATGAACGCTTTCTTAACTCACTTCAACATGTACATCGATACTCACTTATCATCATTAGGGCCATTGAGCGGGTTCAGTCCAGCAAGTCCAGGGAAGTTAATGTGGTCACGTATGATCATAATATCACCACAGTTATAACTGTCTGCTAATGACCCTGCAGCATTAGTGACAATCAAGTTTTCGACACCTAGTAGCTTGAACACTCTTACTGGAAAAGTGACCTGAGGAACACAAGCGCAAATTCTGTCAATCCATTTTCAACATCCAGTACCTTTGTAATGAAGGTTTCAAAAGCTTGCGGGTGTGCTGTACAGGGATACCTCCAATAAGCCATTTTAATCTAACCGTGTGTTATATAAACCACACAAAAGTTTCATTGAATAGTTAATTGTGCTCTGATTACAGCATGTGACTCAAATCAGCATGACAAGGATGGAGTGAATTTACTGTGCGGGCATCCGAAAAGAAAAAATAATAATAATAAAAATAAGAAATATTTCTTGAGCATCAAATCAGCATATTAGAATAATTTCTGAAGGATCATGTGGCACTGAAGACTGGAAAAATGGCTGCTGAAAATTCAGTGTTGCATAAGAGAAACAGATGATATTAAAATAGAAAAATAGTTATTTCAATTTGTAATAATATTTCACAATATTACTGTTTCTACTGTATTTTTGATCAAATAAACACAGCTTTGGTGAACATTAGAGACTTTTTCCAAAACAATAAAACATCTACAGCATACATTTGAACAATAAGTTATGGAAAAGAAGTGCAGCATTTAGCGCCATTGGTTTAAAAAGTTCAAACCTTGCTTAGTGAGTGTCCCTCATACATGTGGAATCGGCCCTGCATGCACACGCAGGTCTTCCCTTTGAGCTCTCCAAAAACCAGCCTTCCAGCATGACCCTTCACTGTTTCAATACACACAGCACATACAAGCATTACTACATACAACATAATGCACTACAAAAATGTATTTATAACTTTGTTCCATCCAATTAACATCAATGGTGCAATGAATCTGCTTGTTGTAATTTTGTCACTTTAAAATTTAAGGCTTAAAATTTAAACTTTTCTGCAGGCTAAACATTTAACAGTGTAACGTGCTAGCAAGATATAACATTTTTAGCTGATGCTTTGTCTTTATTTTTGAAAATAAACAAAAACCACTGATGCAAATACATTGTTACATGCTCTGAGCTGCATCTTACCTGTGCTCTGAGGAAAGCCAGGGATGTCAGAGTATTTGAAAGAGTCTTGGCATTTGAGCGCATCTGCCAGCATTCCCAGTCCAGAGCCGCAGATGATGGCTACTTTAGGTCTATGTTGTGTCTGGGACAGCAACCAGTCTGCAGTTCTCTGATAGTCCTCATGGCTGGTGATGAGAGAGAAAAAAACTTTATTAAACTAAAAGCCTGACTCCCTGTTTAAATTCATTTGAGAAAATTGTGGAATTTAAAACATGATTTCAACAAAAATAAAACGTGATTCATTTGCTGCACGTTGTGGACTGTTCCATTTCAGGTCTATTGTGACTATTAAAAAGTATTATATTGACATTATTGATTAAAAATGGCAAACACCCCTTTGCTTGACCAGAATCATGTTTTATAAAATGACATACAATATCCAGCATTAAACAGAGCTAAACTTTTAAATTTTTTGACAAAAAGTAGTTATGTATGCTATTTTCCTTCTTACACAGATATATTTTGAACCTTAAGATGGAAAGAAAACTTACCAGATTTGATCTTTACTATGCATGTTAGTGTTGTGTGTTCGTTTTGGAGAAAGTTTTCAACTGAAGAGTGATCCTGGATTTGAGCAGTGTGTGAATGAGAGAGCAACTCTGTCCATTTAAGTAAACCTAATGCCTGACCTCACTAACACACACAAACGCTCTGATTGGTTACAACTCAGTATTATAGTTTAGTCATGCCTAATGACATGTTTTGTAATTGGTAGGTGTGTCTGGGTTTAAACATCAGATGCAAGCAAAACCTTCAATCAGATTTGGGCGATGTAAGATTTTAAAACCTACCACATAAGAATATCTGGCACTCGTATCAGTAGAGATTTTTTTTTTCTTCAGTGTACTTACATAATGTTATTGCCTTTGAATGATTTGCAAATTTAACTGTTCACAAGGGGAGATTTTTGTTGTTGTTGACAGAATCATAATCATAGGACCAGAAATCATCAATTGGGAAGAAAACAGAAATGAATAAGAACAAGACCAACATGTGACTATAGATAAATTAGACACATTAATTTCCTACTGCATTTGTTTCCTAGTTGTATTTTCTAATGTATGCTGAAATAGATGATCAGTATTCTTACTTTTCAATAAAAGTTTAATGCAGAATTTACATGTACAATTAGGCCCACTTAATGCAATGCAAAAAGTGTGTATAAATCCAGCATGCAGTATGAGATCTGCCAATGGGTCGAACTCGAGTTCTGCCACAGGATCAGTAACATGTGAGGCCCATTACCAGAGGTACAGACTCCAACCCAAATCCAAAGCATGGGACCAGAAAAATTTAATTTGGGGACCTCACAAGATTTGTCTGATTGCAAGCAATTTTAGATGCAGATCCAAAGGCTTGAAAAAACATTTCATATGTATAATGCAACTTCACTTCTCTTGACATTACTATTATTAAGAGTAATGCATTTCATCAACGTGGTTGACCCAGCTTCTCATTGGCATGCATTGGCAGTGTATGAATTGTCCTTGACCAAAATCAAACGCTGATACACCACTTGTTTCCCTTCACTTTTAGAATCAGGATCTGTAAGAAAAAGAAGAAAAAAACACAGCAAGCACATTAACTTATATAATGTACAATTTGCAGGTCATTATGACAAAAATAAATACAGATGCACATGAGTGCAGCAAACTGTATTTTTCTTGATTATTATATGGCTACATACAAAATGAATGAATAAGTAAATAAATAAATGCACTTGGAATATTGATTCACATTTTTATAAAATTGGTCTTTTGTGTCATAAGAGATAAACTAGAGTGATACAAGATATGTTAAACACATCTCCAGCTGTGTAGGTTAATTCTAAAGTTTAACGGTCATTACAGAAAAATATTTGACTGTGGAATGTAGTGATTGACCAATCAGAACCAAGTATTCCAGGGAGCCATGTAATAAAGGAGCTCATTCATCAGGCAGTAAAATTACCTAATATTCAGCACTTTTAAGGACATTTAAATATAAAAAATATCAACAAAAACTAGGGTGTGATATCAGTATCAGGTTTGGTATTGGTCATATTTAATTGTGCATGCTAATTTACTCTACATTTAGCAAAACACTAACAGTATAAAAATGCTGTTAAGTGTAATCCAAATTTCAAATCTCAATATACATTTTGTATATTAAAATTGCGTATCATAATCATTAGCATTTAAAACTAATGATTCATTTTTTTTTAGTATTTTATTTAGACAAAATAGTATATTAATTTAATATTTAGAATTTTAATATAGAAAATAATTATCAGCTTATTGTATCAACAAGAATTTAATAGTGCACCCCGAAACAAAACTAATCACCCAAGAAAAACAGAACTAATTGAATCTGAAACGCCGTATTTTGATTTCAAGAACAGACTCGATCCTGTAAACGTGGTCGTTCCTACGAGGAACATTCAGCTCTAGACAACAATATTTACATTTTCAGCATTGCTCTCTCACATACCATCAGTCTGACAATGTGCAACAGAGTCAAGATAGCTAATGCATACCGGGTTACATCTAACTAGGCTCATGTGAGTGATACAATGTAATCAGACAGATAAAGAGAAAGTCAGAGAACGACAGAGAGAGAGAGAGAGAGAGAGAGAGAGAGAGAGAGTATCCCTCTATCTGTAACTACATTACCAATGTTGAGTGCCAAGCATACCCTATCCATGTTGCTCTCTCTCCATTTGCTCAGACGT
This sequence comes from Aspiorhynchus laticeps, assembly GCA_023376895.1. Lineage (NCBI taxonomy): Eukaryota > Metazoa > Chordata > Actinopteri > Cypriniformes > Cyprinidae > Aspiorhynchus > Aspiorhynchus laticeps. Next base: position 191,952 of record JALXFT010003919.1, read on the forward strand.
AATCTGTAGCATATGAGGCACATGTGATTTCACCCACTGGAATCTGATTGCCCAATTCTCTCATTATTAATGGATTCTAAAAAAACACAAAATAAGAGGAAATGAAAAATCTCTGTGTACAGTGTTAAGGTTTTTTTTTTTTAAAGTGCATACTGAAATAGCGTCAGAACAGATTTGGAGAAATTTAGCATTACATCACTTGCTCACTTGGACACTCTGCAAAGAATGGGGGCCGAAAAATGAAAGTCTTAAGCAATATTATGGATAGAGGACACATATTCAGCCGGAAGCAATGGTTTGAAGTTAAAAACATTTCAATAATGGGTTTGTTCCATACAAATATGCAGCTCTTCGCTTTACAAGACATTAACTAATGGACTGGAGTTGTGAGGATTATTGTAATATTTTTCTCAGCTGTTTGGACTCTCATTTTGACGACTCCCATTCACCATTGGTGAGCAGGTGATGTAATATGCTAAATTTCTACAAAACTGTTCCAATGAAGAAACAAACTCATCTACATCTTGGATGGCCTGAGAGTGAGTAAGGGTGAATCCCATTTCTCTGTCTTACCCCTTCCCCTTCCCCTACCCCTTCATCTTACCCCTAGCCCTTGTCCCTCGAAACCGAGTGGTAAGCGCTAGGGGTGAAAACGTACCCCTATGAAATGAGACACCACTTGGTTACGTCACGTCATCGTCGCTAGCTGGCTGCTACGTCACCAGAGGAGACAAGTGTTGATCAGAAACTTCCAAGATGCGTCTGCAAGTGTGTGTATGTCGATCGCGTGGGTTTTATTAGTGATGTTTTTGCGATTGTTGTGCAAATCAGTGATGCAACGTTAGCGTAGCAAACTAGCGATTTTTAAAACGTTTCAATTAAGAACATGGTTGCAAATATATATGTACAGGACTGTGTAGAGCACAAAACAAGACTGTCGTAATTTTTAAATCAATTATTTAAGCCGAAAATGGGACTCTCTGGATGATCTGGCCGACATTGTTGCCGGTTGCGCAGTGTGTTCTGGGTACCCCTTGGTTTCAAGTAAGCTCGCGAAAATGCTTGGTTTTAAGGGGTATCTACCCCTTGCCCTTAGCCCTACCCCTCGATCAAAACGAGAATTGGGACAGCCCTTACTCTCACATGAACGCGCAAAACTAAGGGGAAGGGGTAAGGGGAAGGGGTAAGACAGAGAAATGGGATTCACCCTAAATATTCAGCAAATTTTCATTTTTGATGAACTATTCCTTTAAATGTCTTACACATAAAGTTAACTTCAACCAAAGCTTAAAGCCCCTTTCCCAGTAGCAAACTAAAATTAAAATGTACATGAATGAAAGACTGTAATTTAACAGTTCTACAATTATGTAAATTCATTCATAAGGTACTACACTCACAAGCCAGGCTTAAAATGTAACACTAATCATTTTATACAATATGCAACGGGGATCTCTGCTCTATCTCTCTATCTATCAAGGTATCCTTGGCCTTAAAAAGCCTGAAGACCTCTGACCTAAACATAAAACATGAAAAATGAGCTCTGTCGGCTGTGTAATTTCTTAAATAAAAGCACAGTGCTTGGAACGTGCCAGGCATTTCTCATGCGCGAGACATTTCACGTGCTCCACAATACTCACTCTATGCTCTGACGTTGGGCTGGTCATGTGGAGGTGTGCAGTAATTCGTTTTTGGTGAATCCGCTGGGAAACTTGTGACTTGGGGAAGGGTCATATATATGTCTGAGTCCTCATCCTAACCTTTACCTCACAACAGTTCTTTTTATTAGTTGACTTGTTATTTCTACGAATGAACATGTTTACAGTGTAGTTTACTACAGTGAAGCTCCTCATTTTTCATTGATCAGTTGAAAACAGTGAAAATATTTCACAATTCATCCTGACTTGACCCAAACCATGCAAAAAGGGAACCCTTCACTTTTGCCCTTTCATGGGCCATATGAAGGTGAGTCAGGGAGCCAGTGTGGGCCTGAATCTTAAGCAGCTGACCCTAATCCTCTGAACACATATGGAGCAGAGTCATCCATGTACATCTGGCCCCACTGCCAGGTGCCAAGAGCCAAGGACAGCCAGTAAACATGTAGGGCGACAATCGAGGGCGTATTCTGGCCCGACTAGTGCCACACGGGATACGAGGAGCTGTGACAGCCTCTATTACTGTCTTAAAAGATGACTCTGTCCAACAGTCACACATCCTTCTGCTTGATTAATGTGTTGTTATAGCCTGATGCTACAGAGCATGCTATATTATGCAAATCTGATTTTAATCGACCCGCATTGATAATCGGCCATGTGAAAAGAAAGGACATAATTGCATTTCAAAATGGGCGGAGAGCGGAAGGGAAGTTAAGAGCCACTTAATTGACCAATTGCAGAGAAATATAGTACACAAGAGGAGACCCTCTTCTCTGGAGTACAGTTGCAGATGTCCATGAAGATAGGACACACTTCACCTCTCACAGCTACAGTAAATCTACTCTATGCTCCCATCAAACTGTCCTGGCTGTAATTGCCGCTAATTGCTGCCATGGATGTCAGTCCTTCTGTTGGGGTCTCAAAAATGGGGCGAAATGATGGCAAATATCCACCGTTATAAGCGTGACTGCTCAATGCACACACAAACAATCTCAACCACACATCTGTGACACACACACACACACACACACACACCGCTCAGCGATTGCGGTCCCAAACCATATGTGACCCCCTTTACTTGGGAGGATTTCAAGGTTGACAGCCTGTCCTCATTGGGCCCACAAATACAACAAGAACTCGCATTGAGAAAAAGTGTTGTTAATCGGGTTGCCAGAAAATTATTACCTCTGTTATTATTCCACCCAATGGGGTGATTTGCATTGGCGTTTGACTCGATGGGACTTCCTGATACTCTGTTTTGGTATCATTCAGTAAGCTGCTCTCATTGCCAGAATGCTCCCCTGCGCTGAGAGCATTGCTGCCTGGGTTGTGGATTATTCTAGATTAGCTGCGCTGGAAATAATCTCTTGCGCAGTCTGTAGATCAGTGTGGAGGTGGCAGACAGAAGGGCAGGGCTAACAAGGTCATAGCTGATATCTCAGCTAGCACACACATAAACAAACACAAACAGGCACGTCAGGACAGTCTTGCTCCTGTGGGAAACTGCTGCTGAGAGTTACAAACTGCTAATCTAAAGATAAAAGGGTTTCATAAAAGGGCACCCTTCTCTTAGATTCCTATTATTTGTCCACAATGTACAAATGATCATAAATAATTTATGAAACGAAATATTGAGTAACTTGCATTTATTTGCACGAGTATTTGCAGTTTACTTTTGTGTCACCAATGAAAACAGTCAAACCAATTTAAAGCACAATCAGCTGTAGGGATTCACAGTAGTGGTGTTGACTTCCTGAATGAATATGAGTGACTCATTAAAAAAAGATATCTGTTGCATTCTTTAATGAATCAGTTTTTTAAACAAATTTTTAAACAAATTGGTTGAGTGAATGATCCAATGACTCACTCATGAAGATGTTCATGCTTCATTGCTGTAGATTTGTTGTGTTGTAGAGTTAAAGTTTTGTGGCATTTAAAAGTGATTTGAGCATTTCTATCCCTTAAGAAGCAAAAAAAGAAGAAGAAAACATTAAATATACTTTGCAATATACGTATATAGATTAACCCCCCTTAAGTTTAAATTTAATTTATGCTATAATTTGCTTTGTGTATTTTATGTATATTATTTGTAAGCAAATATTATTGTTATTGTTATTTTTTATACATATTTATTTTCTTTCAGTTTGTTGTTTGGACATATTGTGTTTGTTTGCAATGATAACCCTAGTGAAAAAGTAATATAGTTAAAATACACGTAGGTCAAGTTCAAACCTATTAACATATTTACTGACATATCGCTCGAGACTTACTCATATAAAAGTTATATTTAAACTTTATTCGGAGTACTACTTGTGCACAATGCACATTTCTTAATATTAAACATAAAATGTGTTTCAATTTCACTACTGATGAGGAGTGTGTTATCTTTGAATAATATCGGTCTTTAAATGCAAGACTTGCAATAGTTCCACTTTAGCACAATCAAATATACTTCAGTATATCTTTAGCTGGACTTCAGCACTACTTCTGCACAATTAAAGTGCATTAAGTACAAAATTATTAGTTCCAATTTAGCAGACTTTAAGTATACCACTTTAGTATACTAAAAGTACAGTTGCAGGGTATTTTTTTAAGTACATACATTTGTAAATGTATTTGTAGTATACTTAGCATGAAATTAATAAATTTCAAATACATTTTAGTATATTTATTTTTTCACTAGGGAATACCTGCTTGTTTTTATGAAGAGCCCTAATTTAAAAAAAAAAAGAAAGAAAAAACTTGTTTTGTTGCTAAATCAGTGTTTTTGAATGAATGATTTAATGAATGATTCATCATAAAGACGGTCACTTGTCACCAACTGGAAAACGATATAACTAGCAGAAAGAGTCACTGAAAAATCGCCATCACTATGCACTTGTACATAACAATGCCTTGATATTTTTATTGATATCTACTTCAGTCGTGCATACATGCTTAGGAACACGTCCTAAAACTCTTTTACACACAAAGTACACATATAAGTTCATATTAGAGTGTTGTTCCACATTGCACATATCTGCAGATTTGTTTGAATGTGTTGGTCTCTGCGGCCCCACCTCAGCTGGATCTGTGAATCCATGTGATGTGTGAGTGAATGCACCGTCGGTGTGAATTAAGAGGGGACTGCTGACACTCGGCTGGCTGAGTCCAATAATGGGACCCCTGCTGTGGGGAAGGCCAACACAGGCAGAGGGGGGCCCTGCGTGGAGGTTACGCTCGGCTACACTCACAGTAAGGGGACGTGGCACTGTCGCTCAAAGATATGGAGATATTTCTCCAGACCTCCGTGAAGTCTGTAAGGGTGGCATGCAGTGTTATGACAGGACAGGTTTTGAGATGGGTAATTCTTGGTAAGTGCGCACACAGCAGCTGAGTACACCAGGAGCCTGTCAGTCCCATAACTCACAGTACATATTTTTTTTAAGTTACCCTTAAGCATGAATTTATACATCAAGCAAATGCTTCATGCTGATTTCTTAAAACTTGGCATTTATTTTAGATAAAAAGTGAAGAAATTATTTTTTGTACTTAATACAATATAAACATCTATCTATCTATCTATCTATCTATCTATCTATCTATCTATCTATCTATCTATCTATCTATCTATCTATCTATCTATCTATCTATCTATCTATCTATCTATCTATCTATCAATCACTGTATCTATCTATCTATCTATCAATCACTGTATCTATCTATCTATCTATCTATCTATCTATCTATCTATCTATCTATCTATCCAGTAAATTTCAGTAAACACAAAATTAAGAAATTAATACTTTTATTCAGCAAGGACACATTATATTTAGCAAATGTGGCAGTAAAGATATTTGTTTAATGACAGTTATAAAGGATTTCTATTCCTCAAATAATTAAGATTTAAATTTAAGATTAAATAAATAATATTTCTTGAGCACAAAATCAGCATATTTTGTGACACTGAAGACTGGCATAATGGCTGCTGAAAATTCAGCGTTGTCACCACAGGAGTAAATTATATTTTAAAATGTATTAAAACAGAAAATTGATATTTTAAATTTTTTACAATATTACTGTTTTTACTGTATTTTTGTATAAGAGAACAGTGTGTAAATCAGTTTTTTTTATTTTATTTGCATGCTTGAACTCATCTCTATGCAATTACAGAATAATACATGCTTGCCTTAGAAACATTCACAAGCATTTGACTTCTGAGGCCTTTCTTAAGCTGGGTGAGTTCAACACAGAGTCACTTTAAGCAGGAAGTTATGCCTGATACTGTCATTCAGCATATATCAGCCAACAGGAATATAGTATTCAAACAGCATTAGTGTAAATCCATCAGAGTCAAGGTCTGTGTGATGCTACTTGCATCTGGGATTAAAGGAACATTTTGGTAGGAAGCTCTTGCTTTAATCCTGTTTAAAAGAGAGGGAGAGGAGGAGAGGGAGGAAGAAGATAGAGAGAATGAATTACATTTTTGTCTTAGAAGACATTTTTTTTCAAAATTCTGAAAAAAGCTAAGTTCTGTAATGAAATTTGTTTTGTTGTTTGTTGGTCTTTTCCACCCACATCCACATTTTGTTATTGTAGGCTATATGTGATTATTTTAACAGATAAATTCCTAATTTACATTTCCTGGCAATACTGTATTTCAGTAGCCATGCCAACGAGAGAGAGAGAGAGAGAGACGCAGAGAGAGATGCAGAGAACACTCTGGGGAGTAGAGCGACTGTGGGGGGACCCTGGATCACTACTGACTCTAGTTTGATTCCTCTGCGCCAACTGTGCCCATTCATGCGTGGCGTAGTTTCTTGTGGCACTCCACAAATCACCAGAACCTTCATATCAGGGAGAGTATGCTTCATTGCAGCCTACAGTCTGTTACACCTGTTTTGTCTTTCTTTTAGTTTATGCTCTGGCTTGCCACCATATGTTACAGATATATACAAATATACATACAAATATATGTTGCATATATATATATATATATATATATATATATATATATATATATATATGTTGCATATATATATATATATATATATATATATATATATATATATACATGCAACATATATTTGTATCTATCTATCTATCTATCTATCTATCTATATATATAAAAATCACGAGTATTAATAGTGCTTTACTGGGAAATGATTTCCACCGTTAGACAGTAGATGTCACTAAATTTTAACTAGTTCTCCAGGAATAGGGGTCACACCTGCTATCGGGGACTGATGTACAATGAAGGGATCTCATAAATGTTCAGTACATAAACAGGATATTTTCATCATTGCTGTTGTTTATGCTAAGTGAAATTGCATTTTAAAGTTTATAACCTCACGATAAGCCAGTCAGATTGAAGAAATTATTTCCTAGTAGAAACAGATCTCACATGAAGTACAGACACAGTGTTTATAGTATGTGTAACTGAGACTTAAACCAAGGCAGATTTATCCAATGTCAACATAAAATGTTTATCAAAAACAAACAAACAAACAAACAAACACACAAAAAAACTTCCATTTATACTGAGACACAAACATGCTGTGGTCTTTTGTTTGTCTGTTTTCACTGCAAGAATTTTCGCGGTAGTAACACTAGTTTATTATGGTTTATTATCACACCTGACTTACTCAAAAACATATTTATGGTTGCTCAGTTTCACACTTTGCTGTGATCTGTTATTTGTCATCTTTTCTTATTTACTCTATATACTGTATATATATATACAGTATATATATATCTCATTACACACACTCTGATACTTACTCACAGATTCTCATCACTTTCAACATGCTTTCACAAAACCTTTACACCACTGTTTCTGAACACATAAAACTCTTTCATCATATGTACTCAGTAAAGTGTCCTTTAAAATGCTTTCAGCTGACAATATGAATCACAATTGATCAAATGCGAATTCTTCATGCACCCATGAATAATTTATCATCAAATGGGTGCTTGATGCTGTTTTTAAATAATTCATTACTCTGAAGAAGGCCAGCATCACACCAGCTATGATGATTAAAAGAAAACAAAATACATCTGAATCAATAGCGGACTGGAAGTGCTTTTAAGAGTTAGATATTGCAAACGTAGTTATGACCGAATGTGCCCCTAATACTAAGTAAAAATCCACCGCTCATTACATTATAGATGTCTGCTGTAAAGTAACTTTGTTTTACCTCTGAAATTCTTGAAATTGTGCCAGTGACACACAGGAAATCAATTGCAGACAGTGTCTGGCACCTGTGGTACTGTGAGTTATTTCTCTCTAGCTCACACTCTTTGGGAAACAGGTGGGTTTCTATGACAATGTCTTTAGACAGCAGCATATTTTTAGCATGTTAAACCATATCCGTTGATTTAGTGCTCTTTGCAAACTTAAAGGAAAAGAGCAAAAGGGATGATGAAATGCATTATAAGAACCCATTTCACAAACTTCTTCATATAACTGACAAAGAGTTGTGTGTGTTTGAAAGTCTCTTATGCTCACCAAAGCTACATTTATTTGACCAAATTAGATTAAAAAAAGAATATTACTGCATTTAAAATAACTGTTTTTAATATTAATATATTTAAGTTGTACTTTATACCTACTGAATTTTCAGCATTTTCAGCATCTAGTCTTCAGTGTCACATGATCCTTCAGAAATCATTCTAATATGCTGATTTAGTGCTCAAGAAACATATATTTTGTTTAAAACTAAGACAAATTAGAAATTTTCTGGTTGTCAGATGCTAGTGGAAGTTAGTGGAATTAACATGATGGACTACCTGCGTGAACTTGAACTTTCAAAGTTGATTCTGCATCCATTGTTCATCATATAGGGCCTATCTGCCAAAAGGACGTGGGAAAGCAAGGTTAATGAGATCTGCAGTAGACTGAGTAGTCTGCAGTGGCTTGGGCACGTGTAGTTTTGGTCTAGGTCTCTGTAATGAAACGCTGGCCTTGATTCCCCTCTTACCCCCAGCCTGGTCACTGATTCCCTGACCCTCACTCCTGCAAAGCAGCGTTTATATGGACAAAGACCAGGGCCTGGAGAGATTGGACATGTCCTTCACCTTTCTTCAATCCCAGTTTCACCCTGCTAGACCAGTTCCACTCACCTAGACATTCAACTCAATTTACGATTGAAAAAGAACTGATGACCAGCACATTGATGCTTTGAACTGGCCTTTAAAACTGACCTTTAATATGGCTTTGTAGGTTAACTTAACTAATATTGTTCAGGTCTGTTCTCTCTCACCACATCAGTTTTGATCTTTGAACTCACACACTTGTCTGGGTTGAGGTTTACTGCGTAAGCACTTGGTTAATGTCATGAATCTTTGGACTTCTGGGCCTCAGGCAGCTTCACGGCGAGATTAGCACTATGAACCACCAGAGAGCTCATAACAGAACTAAAAGCAAACAGTTTGAGTTGAAGTAATGGAAGATTGTCTACAGAGAAGAACAAGGTCATCAGAGCATTGAATTGTATAATGTAATCTCAAAGAATAGGAATTATTTGTAAGACTGTTGTGAAACCACCCAAATCAGCATTGGATAAACTATAAGTTATGAATGGGAAAAGTATGCGGATTTGGATTGTCATGATGAGGAGTTTCAAATTGAATAACGGAATTACATTAATACTCGGAATAGAAAATGCAAAAGTTAATGCAAAGTCAAAGTAAAAATTGCCTTTTAGTTTGGGCTCTGTCGTTAATTGTATCCTTGCTCCCTATACAGTTTACAGTATAAGATATTCTTTAACCTTAAAGGGGGCATAACAAATACAGCTTTACGATTCTCTCTGAAAACAGCCGAGCTCCTGGAGGCGGTGCGCGGTGGGCGGAGCTAAAGAGTGATGAGCACTTAAGCGCCGATTGCAAACATAACACAGACATTTGATGCCTTTTCACTTACCGTCTGCAGTTCTGAATCATGACCGGGATCTTTCAGTATCAAACGATGCACGAATCCAGTGTCCAACTGGGCCTTGTTTATAAAACGTTCGTTAACAAACACACTTGCGAAACACCATTGCTGCCCCGAAAAACAAACTGCATCCACTGTTCACGTAACGCTGGGTTCTATATAAATATATGCATATATGTGTGTGTGTGTGTACAAAACAATTGAAATTCAGGCTTGCCATTCTCAGTGTACTTCTGACCCCGGCGTACATGACCCTGGTGCATATTGTTTCTTAAGAAATGTGCCGTGTGGGCTGGGGGGAGTTCAGCACACTGTGATGGCACACCACATGTGCACACCCAACTCTGGGGAGTAAATTTGCGGTTAGCAGCTCACCTTTAAAGACAGCACTTGCTCAATAAAGGCAGCAGATGCTTCACAGTGCATTCAATATTTGAACAGCTATTTTGCTGATCAGAGTGAAATGGGAACAATTAGGTGAGTGAAACACTGCATAGATTAACAAGATGGAACCTCCCAGGGTCTGCTCCAGCTGTCATGGTTTTCACAATCTATCTGCCCCAATTCCTTTCCAAATCCCCCTTCGTCTCCCCACTTTTGGCTGCAGGGAAATGGAGGGGGAAGGAGCAGGGAGCAGACGGAGAAGGGGAAGGGGCAATGCCCGTTTTAAAGGAGAAGGAGAAGGCTGATACTTGGAGCCCTGCCATCTTGATTCTGTCTGTTCAATCCTGTTTCTGGCTGACTGATCACAAGTCCATGAGTCTGAGCAACTGATGCTTCACAAGACTTTTCTCAGACTGGGAGAGGGTGTTGACCAGGACTCCATGGCAATGGTGAGAGAAAGAGAGGGAAGAGAGAGTAAATAGTGGCAATGAGTGGGAGAATTCACAAGACTAACATCTGTTTCATAAGTATGACTCACTGAGGTTTTAAATACTAAGTACACCCTTGAATTTCACACATATGCAAACACATCTTTGCGCGCAAACACACATGCCCTCCCACACAGCCTCACTCTCTTAGATTTTTGGAATTAAAAAGGGCAAACCACAACAAACACATTTTCACCTACTCAAGACACAAAGATAATGAGTGAATGTTTCCTGGTGCAGAAAATATTACAGTCAAAAGCAACCAGAAAATGTCCTAGCTTTTAAACTACATTAAATGTTGAAACTAAAGCAACTCCTCATTTATACCAACCAGTCACTCTGAAATATGTACACAGTATGCTTACACACACCGTAACAGTACACTACAGTACACTAAAAGTACACACCATATATATATATATATATATATATATATATATATATATATACACATTCAGGTGCATCTCAATAAATTAGAATGTCGTGGAAAAGTTAATTTATTTCAGTAATTCAACTCAAATTGTGAAACTTGTGTATTAAATAAATTCAATGCACACAGACTGAAGTAGTTTAAGTCTTTGGTTCTTTTAATTGTGATGATTTAGGCTCACATTCAACAAAAACCCACCAATTCACTATCTCAACAAATTAGAATACTTCATAAGACCAGTAAAAAAACATTTTTAGTGAATTGTTGGCCTTCTGGAAAGTATGTTCATTTACTGTATATGTACTCAATACTTGGTAGGGGCTCCTTTTGCTTTAATTACTGCCTCAATTCGACGTGGCATGGAGGTGATCAGTTTGTGGCACTGCTGAGGTGGTATGGAAGCCCAGGTTTCTTTAACAGTGGCCTTCAGGTCATCTGCATTGTTGGGTCTGGTGTCTCTCATCTTCCTCTTGACAATACCCCATAGATTCTCTATGGGGTTCAGGTCAGGCGAGTTTGCTGGCCAATCAAGCACAGTAACACCATGGTCATCGAACCAGCTTTTGGTACCTTTGGCAGTGTGGGAAAATGAAATCAGCATCTCCATAAAGCTTGTCAGCAGAAGGAAGCATGAAGTGCTCTAAAATTTCCTGGTAGATGGCTGCGTTGACTGTGGACTTCAGAAAACACAGTGGACCAACACCAGCAGATGACATGGCAGCCCAAATCATCACTGACTGTAGAAACTTCACACTGGACTTCAAGCAACATGGATTCTGTGCCTCTCCACTCTTCCTCCAGACTCTGGGACCTTGATTTCCAAATGAAATGCAAAATTTACTTTCATCTGAAAAGAGGACTTTGGACCACTGAGCAACAGTCCAGTTCTTTTTCTCCACAGCCCAGGTAAGATGCTTCTGACGTTGTCTCTGGTTCAGAAGTGGCTTGGTAGCCCTTTTCCTGAAGACGTCTGAGCGTGGTGACTCTTGATGCACTGACTCCAGCTTCAGTTCACTCCTTGTGAAGCTCTCCCAAGTGTTTGAATCAGCTTTGCTTGACTGTATTCTCAAGCTTGCGGTCATCCCTGTTGCTTGTGCACCTTTTCCTACCCAAATTCTTCCTTCCAGTCAACTTTGCATTTAATATGCTTTGATACAGCACTCTGTAAATAGCCACACCTTTCAGTAATGACCTTCTGTGACTTACCCTCTTTGTGGAGGGTGTCAATGTTCGTCTTCTGGATCATTGCCAAGTCAGCAGTCTTCCCCATTATTGTGGTTTCAAAGAACAAGAGATACCCAGAATTTATACTGTATGGATGGTCATTTATTGAAACTCAAATGTAAATATTCTAATATTTTGAGATACTGATTTTTGACTTTCATGAGCTATAAGCTCTAATCATCAAAATTAAAACAAAAAAAACTTTTGAAATGTTTTACTTTACTTTAATGAATCTAAAATATATGAAA